>CM038682.1:452751494-452992999 GCA_021605205.1 Aegilops longissima | reverse complement strand
CCGGTGCACAGTTAGGGGGAACACTTTCTTGAAATTATTATGAGGGATCATCTTATTTACTACCGTCGTTCTAAGTAAACAAGATGCATATACATAATAAACATCACATGCAATTAAACAGTAGTGACATGATATGGCCAATATCATATAGTTCCTTTGATCTCCATCTTCGGGGCTCCATGATCATCTTCGTCACCGGCATGACACCATGATCTCCATCATCGTGTCTCCATGAAGTTGCTCGCCAACTATTACTTCTACTACTATGGCTAACGGTTTAGCAATAAAGTAAAGCAATTACATGGCGTTAAATCATTGACACGCAGGTCATACAATAATTAAGACAACTCCTATGGCTCCTGCCGGTTGTCATACTCATCGACATGCAAGTCGTGATTCCTATTACAAGAACATGATCTCATACATCACAATATATCATTCATCATTCATCACAACTTTTGGCCATATCACATCACAAAGCAATTGCTGCAAAAACAAGTTAGACGTCCTCTAATTGTTGTTGCATCTTTTACGTGGCTGCAATAGGGTTATAGCAAGAACGTTTTCTTACCTACGAAAAACCACAACGTGATTTGTCAACTTCTATTTACCCTTCATAAGGACCCTTTTCATCGAATCCGCTCCAACTAAAGTGGGAGAGACAGACACCCACTAGACACCTTATGCAACTAGTGCATGTCAGTCGGTGGAACCTGTCTCACGTAAGCGTACGTGTAAGGTCGGTTCGGGCCGCTTCATCCCACAATACCGCTGAAGAAAAATAAGACTAGTAGTGGCAAGAAAGTTGACAACATCTACGCCCACAACAGATTTGTGTTCTACTCGTGCAAAGAGAACTACGCATAGACCTAGCTCATGATGCCACTGTTGGAGAACGTTGCAGAAAATAAAAAATTTCCTAAGGTTTCACCAAGATCAATCTATGAGTTCATATAGCAACGAGAGAGAGGAGTGCATCTACATACCCTTGTAGATCGAGCGGAAGCGTTCAAGAGAACGGGGTTGAGGGAGTCGTACTCGTCGTGATCCAAATCACCGGAGATCCTAGCGCTGAACGGATGGCACCTCCGCGTTCAACACACGTACGGTCAGGGAGACGTCTCCTCCTTCTTGATCCAGCAAGGGGGAACGAGAGGTTGATGAAGATCCAGCAGCACGACGACGTGGTGGTGGATGCAGCAGGGATCCCGGCAGGGCTTCGCCAAGCGTCTGCGGGAGGGAGAGGTGTAGCAAGGGGGAAGGGAGGCGCCAAGTGCAAGGGTGCGGCTGCCCTCCTCCCCCTCTATATAGGGTCCCAGGGCGCCGCCCTAGGAGATGGGATCTCCTAGGGGCAGCGCCAAGGGGTGCCTTGCCCCCAAGGCAGTGGGCGCCCCCCATGGTTCCCAACCCTAGGCGCGGGGGGCCCAAGGGGGAGCACCAGCCCACAAGGGGCTGGTTCCCCTCCCACTTCAGCCCACGGGGCCCTCCGGGATAGATGGCCCCACCCGGTGGACCCCCGGGACCCTTCCGGTGGTCCCGGTACAATACCGGTGACCCCTGAAACTTTCCCGATGGCCGACTCTCGACTTCCCATATATAATTCTTTACCTCCGGACCATTCCGAAACTCCTCGTAACGTCCGGGATCTCATCCGGGACTCCGAACAACTTTCGGTTTGTTGCATACTTATATCTCTACAACCCTAGCGTCACTGAACCTTAAGTGTGTAGACCCTACGCGTTCGGGAGACACGTAGACATGACCGAGACGGCTCTTTGGTCAATAACCAACAGCGGGATCTGGATACCCATGTTGTCTCCCACATGCTCCTCGATGATCTCATCGGATGAACCACGATGTCGAGGATTCAAGCAACCCCGTATACAATTCCCTTTGTCAATCGGTATGTTACTTGCCCGAGATTCGATCGTCGGTATCCCAATACCTCGTTCAATCTCGTTACCGGCAAGTCACTTTACTCGTACCGTAATGCATGATCCCGTGACCAGACACTTGGTCACTTTGAGCTCATTATGATGATGCATTACCGAGTGGGCCAAGAGATACCTCTCCGTCATACGGAGTGACAAATCCCAGTCTCGATATGTGTCAACCCAACAGACACTTTCGGAGATACCCATAGCATACCTTTATAGTCACCCAGTTACGTTGTGACATTTGGTACACCCAAAGCACTCCTACGGTATCCGTGAGTTACACGATCTCATGGTCTAAGGAAAAGATACTTGACATTGGAAAAGCTCTAGCAAACGAACTATACGATCTTGTGCTATGCTTAGGATTGGGTCTTGTCCATCACATCATTCTCCTAATGATGTGATCCCGTTATCATTGACATCCAATGTCCATAGTCATGAAACCATGACTATCTGTTCATCAACGAGCTAGTCAACTAGAGGCTCACTAGGGACATGTTGTGGTCTATCTATTCACACGTGTATTACGATTTTCGGATAATACAATTATAGCATGAATAAAAGACAATTATCATGAACAAGGAAATATAATAATAATCCTTTCATTATTGCCTCTAGGGCATATTTCCAACATACCTTGTGTGCTATCAAACATCACAATGTAACTGGGTGATTATAAAGATGCTCTACAGGTATCTCCGAAGGTGTTTGTTGAGTTGGCATAGATCGAGATTAGGATTTGTCACTCTGAGTATGGGAGAGGTATCTCTGGGCCCTCTCGGTAATACACATCATAAGCTTGCAAGCAAATTACTAAGGAGTTAGTCACTATGTGATGTATTACATAACGAGTAAATATACTTGCCGGTAACGAGATTGAACTAGGCATGAAGATACCGACGATCGAATCTCGGGCAAGTAACATACCGATGGACAAAGGGAATTACGTATGTTGTCATAACGGTTCGACCAATAAAGATCTTCGTAGAATATGTAGGAGCCAATGTGGGCATCCAGGTTTCGCTATTGGTTATTGACCGGAGAGGTGTCTCGGTCATGTCTACATAGTTCTCGAACCCGTAGGGTCCGCACGCTTAACGTTCGGTGACGATATAGTATTATACGAATTATGTGATTTAGTGACCGAATGTTGTTCGGAGTCCCGGATGAGATCACAGACATGGCGAGGAGTCTCGAAACTGTAGAGAGGTAAAGATTGATATATATATATATATATATATAAACACTATTCTGATCACGGGATCAGAATAATGTTCTGATCACAACATGAACTTCCCAAGTAACGCGCCTGACCTTCCCCGAGTACTAGGTTGAACTTCAGATAAAAGGTGTCCAAATGGGGCTTGCGATATACCGTTGGAAAGCTATGGACACCAGTATCATGACCCAAGTTAAATTTTTGACAAAATGTAAGCGGTTTAAGAGCAGTTTTGAAAACCGTTTTTTCTTCACACAAAAAACGTGAATCGTATTTTGGATCGCATTTCTAAACCGTTTATCGGCATGAGGCAAATAATATGGCGTTGGAAAGCTGCTACAAAACCGCTCCTTCCACATGTTGAAAGTTTTCTCTAATTCCCTATGGTTAAAGAGTAATTTATAAAAATGTAAAATTTCACAAACCGAACAGCCGAGTTCATATTTTCGATGTCATTTCTAAACGGCTAATCCAATTGAGGCTAATCATATGGCGTTGGAAAGCTTATGAAAATGCACTACTTTCTCATGTTAAAAGTTGTTTCTAATTTGCAACGGTTAAAACGTAATTCAGAAAACGATAGAAGTACCACCAAGTTCGTATTTTTTAGCTAATTTTTCAACCGTACGCCTGAATGCAGCAAATGATATGGCGTTGGAGAGCTTGAGGAAATGCGAAACATTTTTGTATATATTGTTTTTCCTAATTCCTTGCGGTTTTAAGTCATATTTGAAAATGGCTAAAAACGTATTTTCGCCGTATTTTCTACAAAATTTACCGGATTGGGGCAAATAATATATTTTTGAAAAGCTACAGAAAATGTGAAACTTTGTCATGTTGATGGTTTTCTCTGATTCCTATCCGTTTTCATGTAATTTTGAAAATGGCGAGATCATTTGTTCTGCCACTATCGCGAAACAGATTGTTCGAAAATGCACCGCTTGAAGAATTGAACTTCTGTGGCAGTTCTTCTTGAACTTCACTCTATTTTTCATGTGGTTTTTTTTCTACTAGATCTCCATCCACTGCTCGTAGCTCTCCATCCACTCACCGGAATTGAGCAAGTGATATACCGATGGAAAGTTGTTGTAAACACGCAACTTTCCCGTGTTGCTCGTTTTTTCATAGTCGCGACAATTTAAAAAGTTTTCATCTCAAATTCATTTAGTGTAGTTGGGGAACTTCCTGCTGTTTCACGTTGAACTTCGGTGACATATTTTCATTTGTAATTTTCTCATCCACAAATGATATTCTTTTTGTATAAACCTCTCTCACAATATTTTTTTAACTTTCTCCGACCGAGGACTTGAACTTTCACAAATGATATTCCTGGCATTTTGAAGTAAATTAGAGAAATGATGAGATCATGATTTCTGCCTTCATTGCAAATGGAAATGCACTGCGTGAAGTAGTTGAACTTCTCGGGCACGTCTGTTTGAACTTCACTCTGTTTTTGACGTGTTGTTTTTTGCAATGCGTGAAGTAGTTGAACTTCTAGGGCATGTCTGTTTGAACTTCACTCTGTTTCACTTTATTGTTTTTTTCTTATATGAAATACACACCATTTAGTACGTGAACTTCTAGTTATTATCACTTTGAACTTCTCTCTGGTTTGAGAGAATTATTTTAAAACACAAAAAACAACGTATTTTTTATGTATTTTGGACATCTAAATACACGGTGAACCTCTCTCACAATTTTTTTTGAACTTTTCCTCGCCGAGCACTTGAACTTCTAGTAACCATTTTTTCGTTTATGAGTTGTTTTTAAAAGTGCAAAAAATGGCATTATGTTTTTTATTTTTTGAACAGCTAAATCCTAGTTTTTAATAAACTCCGGACTTCTGTGTTATTTCAATTTGAACTTCACCTTTTTATATTTTTGAGTAAAGAATTGTATTCGATTTTTATACAGAAAATTCGAACATGGAAATACAAGATGAATCTTTCTTGCAAGAATTTTTGAACTTCCTCGGACAGAGCGCTTGAACTTCTTTCAACAAACCTTTTAAGCTTTTATTTTTTTTACTTTTATTCTCACGTGAAATGCATTTCTTGCAGTACCTGAACTGCTCGTTGTTTTCACCATGAACTTCTGTCACATTTTTGTGCATATGTCGAATTACACGCAATCGAAGGTCGGACGTCATTTTTTTTCATTTTAAAATATGTAATTGGAGGTCGGACATCTCGCAATATAAATTCTGAACCGTGCACGGGAGAGAGAATTATGTGTGAATAAAGTGGGTAGCAATTTCCAACGTTCCCTCGTCGAGCACTTGAACTTCTAGCAAGAAATATTTTTCATTTTTATGAGTTGGTTTTTCAAAATGCCAAAATGGCATTGGTTTTTGTTTTTGTTTTTTGAACATGTAAGTCTTAGGTTTTAATATACTCCAAACTTCCATGTTATTTCAGTTCAAACCTCACTTTGGTTTATTTTCTATTAGCGGTTAGAATCTAAGTTTTCAATAAACATTGAACTGCTCCATTACTTTAATTTGAACTTCTAGGTTTCTTTTAGAAATGGAGAAATCCATTTACTAATTAAATTTTCTAAACTGTTTTTTGTTATTTTAATTTGAGCTTCCATTGTGGAAACTTGTTGAACAAGAGGAACTTTTTGATGTTTCCCCGTTTGTGCACTTGAACTTCTAGCAAACAAAAATTTTGGACTTCACCTTTTTACTGCTATTTTTCTCATACGAAACACACACCATGCAGTACGTGAACTTTCGTCTGCTGTCAATTTGAACGTCTCTCTATTTCACTTTAGTAACAAAAAAATCTGAGTTTTTTATAAATATCAAACCATTCTAACTTTCTTTTTCGACTTCTTTGTGTGCTTTTTACAAATGTCAAAAATGAAGTTTTGTTAGAAACATTGAACTTCTTCGTTATTTCGAATAGATCTTATTGGTATTATTCTTTAGTAACCAAAAAACTAAGGTTTTCAAATAAATATCAAATGCTCTTCTTTTAAAAGTTGAACTTCTTTGGTTGTGTTATTTCGTAAAGAGAAAAGAGTGAGTTTTTAATATGCATTGAACTACTTTGTTTTTTAAAATCGAACTTCGTGGTTTTAATCTTTAGTATCGGGGAAAATCTAAGATTTTTATAAACATCAAACAACTTCATTTTTTTAATTAGGACCTTTTGTTGTTATTCATTTGTATAGGGGAAAATTCTTTGTTATGTAATAAACATCACACCACTCACTTATTTAAATTTGAACTTCCATATATTTTATACTTTTACCTTTTATTCCTTTTTCTTATATGAAACGCACTCCATGTAGGAGGAACTATTTTCGAGAGAGCATTTTTGTTTTAAATTTGTAATGGAATGACGGAATTATTTTAAAATACCCAACATTTTCTATCTACCCATTTTACATAAATCTGTAAGTCTAGAGTTAACATTTTATCGGTGAGGGTTCTTTTTCTTCTTGGTTTATAAAGATCGAACTTCTCCATTATTTTAAATTGAACTTATTAATTGTTCCTTTAGTAACTTGAAATATCTGAGTTTTATATAAACATCAAATCACTCAGGTATTTTGATTTGAACTTCTACATTTTTTTAGAAATGCGGAAAATACAGTCAACATCAAGCACCGACACGAACCATAAAAAACATCGTTTTCTTAATTAAGATCGAACTACTACGTTAGTTTAATTCGGGATTCTTCGTTTAACGACGAAAATAAAATGCTCTGTTATTCTAATTTGAACTTCTAGATTATTTTCATTTAGGAAAGTGTTTTTTTCTTTTTTTAAAACATCAAATAGGGACTGTCCATTTTTTATGTAAGTCAAATTACTTTGTTATTTTTCTAAATTGAACTTCTTTCTTTTCTTAAACTTCCGGAGTTAACATTTTTCTGGGCGAGGCTTTGTTTTATTCTTATTTTTCATGGCGTGTATGTTTTGTGTTCTTTTTCACCTTTGTTGGACTTCTTTTTTGTTCTAGTATTTGAACTTACTTGGGCTTCTTTGTTTTGTATTTTTTAATTGAAACCAACATATCAAAAACACTAGTTTTACATCCAGACATATTGTTGAACTTCAGGAAATAATATAGAGCAAGAAACTATACAACATGATGTTTTAGAGCAATGCTTTTTTTTCTATTAGAACATGACATTTTCCCCTATGACATCTTGTACAATGTTTGATCATGACATTTTCCGGATTAAATGGCGGGCGGGGTCTCCGATGATGTAGCCGATTTACAATTGCACCACGGGTTTTTCTTACGCAAATTTTTCGAGTGTTCTCAAATTTCTTGAACCTCTAAAATTATACTGATTGAACTTCGTGTATTTTTTGCAAGGAACTCGCCAGCATTTTATTTGCTGAATTTCGTTTTGGTTTCCAAGGCTTTTTAAACATGCGAACTTTACTCTATTTTCCATGGATTTCGGATTACAACAAGCACCTTTGAAGTACCCGTACTTGCACAACCAATTTGACTGTAAGTGCTATTTTTTGTGCACTTAGTTAAAATACATATAACATATTGCCACACTGCAGAAAAGACCAAATCAAAACTCCCGTATACTGTACAAAACCGAACCTCAAGTACGGCCAAACATCATCAACACCAAAAGTCAGGAACCTAAACTACTAAACCTATACGCCCGACCAGCATTAGTATATTGAATCTGCTGGCGATGGAGGACCTGGCCGTCAACACCATCACGGGCTGCGCATACCGCAACACATCTTGGCATTGCTCTCTCGGCCCAGCTGCATAGCAGACGCCGGCTACCTCGAGCATGGCCATGGGAGACAATGACCTCGAGCACAACCGGAGCCAAGTCGTCTGCAGAGGAGCCCGCCATGGTCAGAAAGACAGATGGAGCCAGCTCATCCTACACTAAACCCATTCTTTTGGACAACGGACACCATGTCATTTTTTCCCCGCTAATCTACACTCCCATGGTAATCCAAGGTGAAGTTCAGTTCGGATGCCCGATGGACAAATGCCGACATGTACTCACGCGAGGAGACGACCATCCCCGAGGCGGCCGAGATGGATGGAGCTGGTGGGTGACTCGAGGCGATCTTTGTCGGGGTGGGCAGCACGGCGGCCACGCTGGGACCATGGTGTCTATTCGTCGAAGGTCGCGCATCCTGTGGAGAAGGCGCGGAGGTTCGCTAGGGACTTGGCGGGGCCGCGACCACAATGGCGGCGCCGCATCCATTGAGCGATGCACATGCAGGGAAGAAGCTAGGCGCGAAGAGACCGCAGAGAGATCTGACGGCGCGTCTTGGCGGTGGACGAATCCGTCGCGGGTGGCACGGCGGCCGAACCAAAGTCTTGGGCGGCTCTGTGGCAAGACCCGGCGCTGGTGGCACCGAGGCCGATCGAGCGAGGGGCGGTGCAGGGCCGGATCTTGGCGATGGGCGGCAGGAGGTGCGACGGAGCCAAGGGCCGGCGGCGGGAAGCGCGCCGGAGCTGGGGAGCCAACGGCGGGAGGATGAGGCAGAGGTGGTGCGGGAGGCGGGGGTGGTTGGGAAGGTCGTTACGTGGGGAGTGGGCCGGTCGGACGCGTTTGATGGATCGGCCAGGTTTTTTTGTATTTTGTGTTCTGGGGAGTTCGGGAACATCTGTCGGGCCCTTATAGGGCCGGCCGTGTTCCAAATAACTATTTTGATCCCAGGATCGGAATAGTGCTATATATATGGTTTTCGGACACCGAAAGTGTTTCGGGGGTTACCGGGTACTTATCGGGTCACCGGAAGGGGTTCTGGACACCCCCGTCAAAAGATATGGGCCTTATGGGACAAGAGGGGAAACACACTAGCCACAAGGAGCTGGTGCGCCCCCCATATGCTCCGGCCTAAGGAGGAGAAGGAAAGGGGAGAAGGGAAAGGTAAGTGTGGATTAGGATTCCCACTTCCTTCCCTCTCCCCCCTCTTTCCTTCCCCCTCCAACAAAAAATGGCAGGGGGCGCGGCCAAGGGCAGGAGCCCAAGTAGGATTCCAACCTACTTGGGGCGCCCCTTGGCCTCTCCCCTCTCCCTCCCACCTATATATATGAGGAGGGGGTGCCTAGCACACCCCAGACAATTGCCTAGCCATGTGCGGCGCCCCCTCCACCGTTTACACCCCCGGTCATATTTTCATAGTGCTTAGGCGAAGCCCTGCAGAGATCACTTCACCATCACCGTCATCATGCCGTCGTGCTGACGGAACTCATCTGCTACCTTGACGTCTTGCTGGATCAAGAAGGCGAGTGTCGCGTTAAACCACGACCACCTATGGGACTAGGAGGTCCATTGCTAGTTCGGCAAGGGGGCGACGAGTTGCACAAAGAGTAGACGAGCGTGGGGCAGCATGACAGAGATCACACAGGCAATTTTACCCAGGTTCTGGTTGCCGTGAGGCGTAAAACCCTACTCTTGCTTTGGTGGATTGATGGTGGAAATGTGGTGGTGAGCGTAGTACACTTGCCCGGCAGGGGTTGCTTTGGGGCAGCAGCGACTACGCACGTATGGGGGTGTGACTTATCCAACCTTCTAACCCTTTCTAAGGTTGCCATGGGCCTCCTTTTATAGATCAAGGGGTAACCACAGTGGCAAAGTAGTCATTATGCACAAATAAGATAGCAAACAGTGCTATCATACCTAACTCTGCGGGCTGACAGGGCGCATTAAATGCACCGCTTAATGTCACATTGTTGGTTGCCCGACAAGGCTTGCCGGGCTATCTTGCCAGCTCCGTGCCTGTCCTCTTGACACGTCGCAGGACAGGTGTCATCTGCGGGTTTCTCCTGTAGGAAATGGCTGCCACTTAATCACTTTGCGGCTTGACAGAGCACTGATCCACGACGTGGGTCGTGGTGGAGTGGTTGGTGAGGTGGTTCTGCCTCCGTGAGCCCCGGCAGGCCCTGCCGGGGTGCCCTGGTTGTCTGCTTCTGGAGGTGACCTCGCCCCTTGCCGGGCTCACCTGCCCAGCAAGGGAGGCTTTTCTCTTGACGATATCCTGCTTCCTTGGATCGTTCTTGGTTTCTCTGATCTGCATGTTGTCCTTTGAATTTCTGGGGTTCTTGTACTCTGACTTGGGCTGGTGCTTCAATCTTGTTCTCGTGCGTTTCACAGTCCGTCAATGTACACTGTGGTTTGTTGCACCGACAGAAGTTTCGGGCCTACCCTAAATGCTGCGCGGCGTCGTCGGGGTAGGGCCTAATAAGTACACAGGCGAGGGTTGCTGAAGAGGTTTATCTCTTGAGGTTTTCTTTGCTTCTTCATTAGCCTTGATTCCGGGCCAGTTTCTGATTTCCCGCATGTCGTGCACAACGTTGTGGAAGAACTTTGATCATGTACTGCGTATTCTCCTCGTCCCACGATCACGGGGAGGAAATTTGCCATCCCACTTGCTTGCTGTTTCGCACGCACCCGCCATGTTTCCGCATGCATTGGGCATGGTAGGTGGTGGATGCGGAGGGCACAGGGAGGAGTGCCATGGCTGAAAACTGAGCGCCGATGGTTGGAGCAGAGGGTCGGCCTCGACTCTCAGAGCCATAGAGGGTGCAGAGAGGCCGTATTGGAGGAGCGGGGCAGCCGTTTCCCGTTTGAGGATCCAGCCCCCTGCCCCGTTTCCCTATAAAAAGGGGCAAGAGTGGCGCTTCTTTGCGCACTTCTTCTTCTTCTTCTTCTTCTTCTTCTTCTTCTTCTTCTTCTTCTTCTTCTTCTTCTTCTTCTTCTTCTTCTTCTTCTTCTTCTTCTTATTCTCCACAACCCTTCCCTTCTAGCCATGGTGAAAGGGCGACGGTGCGGTGGTGTCTCGGCGGCGGCGGCGACGAGGGCTTCTGCTCGATAGCGCATCCCTCCTCCCTCAGATCCTGAGGTGGCGGAACCGGCCGCGAGGGGAGGAGGAAGTGGACGAGGTTGCGGTCGCCGCGGCGCTCGGGGAGGAGGAAGGCGGGGCGGTGCCTTGGTGGCGCCCCCGCCGGCGGTTCCTCCCCCGATGGAAGGCCACGTCGGTGACTAACCTTGGGAGTTCATCATCAGGCTATACAAGCCTCTGTGTGGTCATCTTATCCTCCCAACTCCCTTCGCACGGGAGATGGAACTCGAGCAACCACGTGCTCTGCGGCTGCACATGAGGGGTTGTGGGAATGGAGGTATGAGGGTTGACATCAGCTTTCCTGCCCCTCATGTGATGTACCTTCACCGTGGTTGGAAGACCTTTGCCCATGCCCACGGCTTGTCGGAGGGGCACGTTCTCCAGTTCAAATTAATAGAGAACGACCTGCTCTCCGTCAAGATCTTTGGGCGCTCGGGAGGCCGCTTAGGGTGCTGCGCGGAGAGCTGGACTGATGACGAAAGCTCCTCCTCGAGCGAAAGCGATGAGGAGGATAATGACGGCGATGATGGTGGCAGCGGGCGGGGGAGCGACGACTTTGACTCCGGCTGATCACCGCCCGCACCATCTTCATCAGGCGGCAGCACCATCATCTGCATCTGCACCCCCTCCTCGGCAATGTGATTTTCCAGGGAGTTGGATGCAGAGGTGCGAATGGTGCTCCCGGGCTCCTCCACCAGTCCTCCAGCTGGACCCCGGCAGGCTTCCTCTCGGGTTGCAGCTCCGTTAGCCCTGCTGAGTCCTGCTGGCCCTGGTGACGGTGGTCGACGGTGCCGCCTTCCGCCGTGCTCTCCATCGAGGCGTTCCCTCGCGCTCCCGTTCCCACCGGGCTACCTCTCCTGGAGCCCGAGGGGAGCGGGCTGGGCTCCCGCCAAGGCGCTCCTTTTGCCCTCCTCGCCTTCGACGATCGTGCCTAGGAGGAGAGGGACAAGAAAGGGCATTACGCGGCACTTATCTTTTTTCAATCTTAAATCTGTAGGCGATTGCCAAATTTTAATTCAAATAATGTAATCTCTCGAGTCCATGTTTGTGTCCTGTAACGCTTGTACTTGTATTAGCATATTAATGAAAAAGATGAGCCTTGCTGGGAACCCATGCATGTGTATGTCCATGCAGAGGTGAAATGCCTCTTTAATATAAATAAACGAGTTTTTCCCCGACAGGCTATCCTGTCGGTACCCTTCTTGTCTATCGGAGAGCGCGTCTGCCGGGGAACAGATAGAGGGACCAGCCCCCCGCCAACTCCTTTTTTCTAAAGGCCACTGCGACCATCCTGACCGAAGCAACGTTCGAGTCATGGATGGGAGCACCTAAGTCTCAAAAGAGAGGGGAGGTTTTCTCATGCCAAGTTATAGCCTTACAGAACACTAATGGACAGGAGGTAGAACTTATCTGCTTGGCTTGCTGGGGATCTCTGTGCCGAGCAACCTTCTCAAATCTTTATCGAAGCCAAGTCCACGGCAGGAACCTACAACTTCATGCAGATGAGAATGAATGTGTAATGGGATCCTATCTATATGCATATGCAAATGCACATGAAATTCTTATGCAGTGATCTTGGAATGCTCATGCATGCATGCAATCTTGGTCGGGGGCCCCCCGCTGCGCTTCTTTATTTTCTCTTGCACGGGGTCATCGCCCCGGCTTTGTACAAGGGGTTACATGCAGCTGAGGCAAGGCCTGTACAAAAGGGTGGCTGCCGGGCAGGGCCCGACAGTCGCGCCTTACAGGTAGAACTTGTGGAGATGCTCAATATTCCATGAGTTTTGCAACTGAGTGCCATCTCCAGTCTCCAGACGGACTGCGCCAGGTCTGGTGACTCGTATTACCCAGTAAGGGCCTTCCCACTTCGGTGACAACTTGTTTGTACCCTTGGCGGACTGAAAGCGCCTAAGGACAAGGTCACCTTCCTCAAAACACCGGGCGTGAACCCTGCGGCTATGATTGCGACGCAAGGCCTACTATTAGCGTGCAACACGAGTAGCAACCCGGAGACGGTTCTCCTCGAGTAGCACAGCGTCGTCACACCGGTGCTGATTTGCGCTACTTCATCGTAGGCAAGCACTCGAGGTGACCCGTAAATGAGTTCCGTGGGGATAACTGCTTCTGCCCCGTAGACCAGGGAGAAGGGAGTCTGCCCAGTAGCTCGGTTTGGTGTCGTTCTGAGGGACTAGAGAACTACCGGCAGCATATCAAAAGTTCTTGCGTTGAGTCCTCGCAGCACTTCCGTGTTCGCCCTCTCAGCTTGTCCATTGCTCTGGGGGTGTGCCACAGAGTCAAATGAGATCTTGCATCCGAGGGCATGAACATATTGCATGAAGGTGCGGCTCGTGAACTGGGTGTCATTGTCGAAGATGATCCTTGCCGGAACTCCAAAACAACACACCAATTCTTTCAAGAACTTGATAGCTGACTGAGCAGTCACCTTTCTCACGGCAGTCACTTCCGGCCAGTTCGTAAACTTGTCGATGGCAACGAACAAAAATTCAAAGCCCCGGATTGCTCGGGGGAAGGGGCAGAGGATATCGAGCCCCCAGACCGAAAATGTCCATGATAGAGGGATTGTTTGAAGAGCTTGGGCAGGCAGGTGTGTTTTCTTGGAATGGAACTGGTAGGCTTCACATTTCGTGACTAGCTCGACCACATCTGGGAGGGCTGTGGGCCAATAGAATCCTTGCCAGAATGCTTTCCAACTAATGCCCTTGATCCAATGTGGGAGACGCACATTCCTCTGTGAATCTCAGCCAGCTGTTCCTTTCCTTCTTCCCGGCAGATACACTTCAATTTCACACAGTTGGGCCTCCTTCTGTACAGAGTTTCATCGAAAAACTTCTACATACTGGCCCTCCCGGCTACTTTTTCAGCTTCATCTTGGTCGCGCGGAAGCTCTCCGGTTTGGAGGAAGTGGACAATGTGCCTTGCCCAAGTTGGAGCCTGGGGCTCGGCAACAAGGACTAGCGGCACCTCCTATGCTGCGAGAGCACCAGCCTCATTCACGGGGTCCATAGGCCTGGCTGGAGGGGGTGGTCCGGCAGGCTGTGAGGAGTTGTTTCCGGCAGGGTCTCTGCCGGGAGCGGACGGCTCTACTGGGAGGGGCTTACTATAGTCCAACTTTCTCCTCTTCCGGGCCATTGTTGCTGGGGACACAGAGGGCTGAGTGAGATGGAGAACAAAAGTCCCTGGTTCCACAGGAAGCTTCTGCGCAACACACTTTAACAGATGATCAACTATGCTGTTTTCCGCACGGGGTACGTGCTCTGTTTGCAATCCGTCAAAGCGCTCCTCTAATCTCGTCACTTCCTCGACGTATGCCTCCATCAATGGACTTTGATAATCCTTGTTGACTTGTCTCACCACAAGCTGTGAATCTCCTCGAATGATCAGCTTCTTAATTCCCAATTCAGCTGCAATCCTGAGACCGGCAAGGAGCCCTTATACTCAGCAGTATTGTTGGTGCTTCTTCCCAGAAAAAATGCATTTGGACGACGTACTTTAAGTGCTCCCCGGAGGGGGCGACAAGAAGCAGGCCAGCTCCTGCACCTTGTAGGGAAAAAGCACCATCAAAATACATAATCCATTCTTGGGGCGATTCCTTGCCGGGGATAACTGTCTCTGTCACTTCCTCATCAGGGGTTGGCGTCCATTCTGCAATAAACTCTGCCAACACGCTGCTCTGAATAGTTGATCTGCTCTCAAAATTCAAACCAAAGCTGGATAACTCCAAAGCCCACTCCACTATTCTGTCGGTAGCCTCAGGGTTTCGGAGTATCCTTTGCAACGGAAAACGAGTGACAACCGTGATCTCATGGGCTTGGAAGTAGTGGCGAAGTTTCCTTGAGGCCTTGACGAGGCCAAAGATCAACTTCTGCACACCAGAGTACCTCGATCTAGCCCCCTGTAACAAGGAGCTGACGAGGTCCACTGGGCGCCACACCACTTTCTTCCTTGCCGCATCCTTGGGGTTGCTCTCATTGCCGTGCCCACTCCTATCCTGGTTTTTCTCTTATTCTGCCAGTCTTTGCTCACTTTGTACCTCATCCACTTCCCGCTACGCTACCAGGGCCGCACTGACCACTTGGTTGGTTGCCGCCAAGTATACCAACAACGGCTCCTGGGTTTGGGAGCAACACAGGTAGGCACAGAGGACAAGTAGGCTTTCAACTCTTGCAAAGCTGCATCTGCTGCTGGGGTCCACTTCATAGGGCCGACTTTCTTCAAACTTTTGAAGAACGACAAGTCCTGCTCGGCAGACTTGGAAATGAATCTGCCTAGTGCGGCAACACATCCTTGTCGGCGTTCTGGGAACGGGGGTCCCCAGACTTGCCTGCCTGCGGCCCACGGCGTGGCTAGGTAGCGGGCCGTACTGTCACGCCCAAGATGCGACCCTATCCAAAAGGAACTCGAAGGTCCCACCAAGGATAGAAGCGCATCTTGAAGATGCTTTTGCAAGGTGGATATCATTACATCAACATTACATAATAGATGGGGATACATACATAAGGGACAAATGCCACAAGAATACATCAACATCATATACAAGATCAACATCCGACTACGGATGAAACATAAACAGAAACTCAAACAATATCCACCCTGCTAGCCCAGGCCGCCGACCTGGAACCTATCCCTTGATCGAAGAAGCAGAAGAAGAACTCCAAAACAAGTAACATCGCTCTCACGTCATGATCATCGCAAACCTGTACCGCAACGGTGGTGTAGTAATCAGAGCCACGAGGACTCAGCAATCCCATTACCATGGGTATCAAGACTAGCAAAGCTTACTGGGTAAGGAAGAGGTAAAGTGGTGAGGTTGCAGCAGCGGCTAAGCATATATGGTGGCTAACATACGCAAATGAGAGCGAGAAGAGAAACAAAGGAACGGTCGTCAACTAGTAATGATCAAGAAGTGATCCTGAACTCCTACTTACGTCAGACATAACCCAGAAATCGTGTTCTCCTCTCGATCAACCCTGAAAAGAGACACTCACGGTTACGCACATGGTTGGTGTATTTTAGAAGAGTTTACTTCAAGTTTACTACAACCGGATATTAACAAATTCCCATCTGCCACATAACCGCGGGCACGGCTTTCGAAAGATTATACCCTGCAGGGGTGTTCCAACTTAGCCCATGATAAGCTCTCGCGATCAACGCAGGATATTCCTTCTCCCCGGGAAGACCCGATCAGTCTCGGAATCCCGGATACAAGACATTTCCACAGTAATAAAACAAGACCAGCAAAGCCGCCCGAATGTGCCGACAAATCCTGATAGGAGCTGCACATATCTCGTTCTCAGGGCACACCGGATTGTCCAAACTTCCGGTAGGCGAACCCAGAGTTGCCCCGGTACACCGGCGGTGACAGTTTGGACCAGCACTCATGACGAGCACTGGCCGGGGGTAAAATAAGATGACCCTCGAGAGCGCGACTCCCAAGGGAAAAAGGGCTAGGTGAGGCAAATGTAAAACCAAGGTTGGGCCTTGCTGGAGGAGTCTTATTCAAAGCGAACTGTCAAGGGGGTCCCATAAATCACCCGACCGCGTTAGGGACGCAAAATCCGGGAACATAATACCGATATGACGGAAACTAGGGTGGCAAGAGTGGAACAAAACACCAGGCATAAGGCCGAGCCTTCCACCCTTTACCAAGTATATAGATGCATTAATAATATAAGAGATATTGTGATATCCCAACATAAACATAATCCAACATGGAGCAATCTTCATCTTCACCTGCAACTAGCAACGCTATAAGAGGGCTGAGCAAAGCGGTAACATAGCCAAACAACGGTTTGCTAGGAAGGGTGCAAAAGGTTAGAGGCTGACATGGCAATTTGGGATGGCTTGATAAGCAGGTAAAAGGTAGCGCAGCATAGCGATAGAACGAAGCAACTAGCATAGCAATGATAGTAGTGAGATCCAGGGTAGCGGTCATCTTGCCTGAAATCCCGCTAGGAAGAAGAACGAGTCCATGAAGAAGACGAACGGATGAAGCCGAACCAAGCGTAGACGAACGAATCCTCACGATCGCAACGAAACGAGAACTAACGAGAAGAAGCACACAACAAACTAAACACACCACCATGAACAAGGCATGATGCACAACCAAGTATGATGCATGACAAGGCTAGATGAGGCTACTCATGGCAAGAGATGATGCAAACAAGAGCAACACATCAAAGCAAGTTTAAATGAGGCCGGGAACAACATATAACAATTCAGGTAAGTCCTCATATGCAAATTTCGAAATTGGTCCAGATCTGAATAAACCTTATGTTCAAGTTGTTAAACAGCAAGTTAAGATGCACCACGATGATCTACACGAAATTCTAGTCAAGTTACATATAAAGTTCATTTAATTCGGAGCTACGGCCTAGAAGATATGAGCAAAACAAGTTAAACATGGCATTGATGCAAAATGCATACAAACATCAATCAAACACCTCAAAACAAGGATGCAACATGATAATATGAAACTACATGCAATTCTAAGCAAGTTTCATATAGAGCACACTCAAAACAGAGCAATGGTTCAACACATACACATGAAACAAGTTTAAAGGACAAGCTGTCCAAAACAGCAACTAGGCATATTGCAAGCATCAAAACAACAAGCTACAACATCCCAACGTAATAACAAAAGGCATGGGCATGAAGTACAGGTAAAGCATGACAAAACATGAACACTGATCTATCTCCAGAAATCACTAGAACATGCTCAAAAAGACATGGCAAGATTGCAAATAATAACAGTTTCAGGCTTAGCAGAAAATAACATCAGGTTGCAATGTTTAGAGCTATCAAACAACATGTTACAGCAAGCTATCAATGCAACCAGGGGCATTAATGGATAGAGCAAGACATGTATAACAAAACATCCTTAGTGAACATCTCCAGATTATGCATAGAATGACTTGTAGCAACATGTTTATGTAGCATCACGAAATAACAGATTCAGACATGCAAAACTGCAACAGCAAGTACCCTACTTAACAAGCTTGATGCACTCACTACAGGAATCACAAAAATACATGGATAGCACCATTGGAAAGATGGCATGGCATAGATCAAAACACATGTAGAGATCATGCTCATAGGATGCACACTTCAAATGCAACAAAAATGACAAATCATCAAGTTATAACAGTTTCAGCAGGTTAACATCATATAGCACTCTTGCAACGATGATTCAGGCATCAAGATGAACTCAAATGAACATGACGCAATGGAATGAAATGAAGTACTCGTCGAGACGAACAATTCGACATATTACATGCCCAAAAAGGAGCTACGGATGCAGAGTTATGATGCGATGAAAATGCATAAAAATACTGGAAACTACGGGGACTTAGCAGTTTTTCGGAGAGATCAACCTCAACCCGCACGGACTTGAGGTTCACGGATCCTTGTCGGAGTAGATGCGGAGAGGAGGGGCGCGAGGCGGGCGGATCCGCCGAAGGGGCGGAGGAGGCCGTGCGGCATCGTGGAGGGGCGCCGGATGACGGGCCGGGATCGACCTCCGGCGAGCCGGGCGGCGAACGCCGCACCGCGCTGTCATGGGAGGCGGCGCCAGGGCTGAGGGCGGCGGGCGGGGCGCCCGGCCTTCGGCCTTGTGAGCGCCCGGCGGGATCCGGGCGAGCCGGGGGAGGAGGCTCGGGGCCGGCCGAGGGACGCGACAGCGGGGTTCCGGCCAGCAGCGCGGGCCGGCGGCGGGCGGCGGCCGGGCATGGCGCCGGCATGGGCGGGCAGGCCCAGGCGGCGGCGGATCTAGGCTCAGCAGGCCCCGGATGGGCTCGTGGGCAGGCAGCGAAGTGGGCGCGGGGGCGCCACGTGGCGGCCTCCGGTTGGCTGCGGGCGCGGGCGGACATGTCCGGGCGGCGGGGAAGAAACGTCCGAAGCGCGGAGGAGGAAGAGGCTAGGGTTTGGACCCGAAATTTCGAAGGGGAGGTCTATACATAGGTAGAGGGAGCTAGGAGAGTCCAAATGAGGTGCGGTTTTCGCCCACAAGATCGTGATTGAACGACCGAGAGCATGGAGGGGAGTTTGCTGGGTTTTGGGCCACTTTGGAAGGGGTGTTGGGCTGCACACAAAAGAGGCTTTTACGGTTACCCGGTTAACCGTTGGAGTACCAAACGACCTCCAAATGGCACGAAACTTGACAGGCGGTCTACCGGTGCTATACCAAGGCCGCTTGGCAAACCTCGGTCTATTCCGAGAAAGTTCAACACCCGCACACGAAAAGAGGTAAAGGGGGGCGCCGGGAGACATAGGAGTGCCGGATTGCAAAACGGACAACGGGGAAAAGGCTCGGATGCATGAAACGAACACGTATGCAAAATGAGATGCACATGATGACATGATATGAAATGCATATGATGACATGGCAAAGTGCAACACGCAAGCACATGACATGGCAAGGTCGGCAAAAAACTGGCGGACACCAGGCGCATCGAATCCGGGGCGTTACACGTACGACCCATCTTCATCAACAAGGCATCCAAGACCCTCGCGAGGGTCCAAGCCTCGCGAGGCGGACGATGCAAGACTTCCTCTGGAGTGGCCTAGCCAGGCGGGTTCACGAGGACTGGAGATATCAAGGCAGGGCAAACCTCACGAGACTCTCGTGACGTAAGCCATGCCAAACGGTGCCAAAGGGTACTGTGCAGCGCTAGTCGCATAAAGACATCCGCATTTCCTCTTTGGTGCTAAGGAGGCAAGCGCAGGCGAAGAGTACCGAGGCATCAGGCAAAGGTTGCCATATTGGTGCAACAAGACCAAGACCAGGCGGACGGCAAGGCAGAGGTCATCGTGGAGCCCAAGACGGCGTCATCCCAGGGCCTTTTCGCAGGCGAAGACCGCTTTTGTCAGGATAGCTTGTACTAGCTGCCCCCTTCAAATTTGCCCGCCGTTGTTGGCTCCCTTCCTGCTCAACATTTGGGAAGAGGACCAGGGCCTATATAAATAGGACTAGCCACCATAGTAGGGGAAAGGGGATCAGAGGTAGAACAGATAGAGAGCAGTTCATCGACTCCTCACACCACAAGTTCATACGCACAAGAACACCTCAACCTCAGGAGGCTGTTCTTCCCTTGTACTGTTCATCATCAGCCCAAGAGGCAATCCACCACCACCACACTGGAGTAGGGTATTACACCACAACGGTGGCCCGAACCAGTATAAACCCCGTGTCTCTTTCTGTGTTGTGAGTTCGTGGAGTTCGTCTGCAAGATCTTAGCGAGCTAGAGCATAGATCGGTAGGAGGGAAAGACTTCGCGCGCACCCCAGTGTTCGAACCTTAAGGGTTTGCCGGAACCCCACATCCGACATTTGGCGCGCCAGGTAGGGGTGTGCCGGAGCTTCTTTTCCGCCATCTGCGCCCCGCTCCGCCGCGCCTCGCTCTCATGGCAGGCGCGCCGCCATCCCCCTCTGCGACCGGCACCTGCAGGAGGGAGTCTGGGTACCGGGACCTGGCCCCCGCTCTGCGGCAGGTGCAGTGGCCGACCAAGTTCAAGCCAGAGATGCTGCCGCGTTACAACGGCGTGGCAGACCCGATGTCGTTCCTGCAAGTGTACGAGGAGGCCGTCCTCAACGCCGGAGGCGATGGTCAGGTCATGGCCAACTGGTTCCCCATGGCTCTCGCCAGTGAGCCACGTGTCTGGCTACTCAACCTCCCGGGGTCCACGGTGGCGTCACAGGAGGAGCTCACTTGACCGCTTCATCAGCGCTTCTGGCAGTGCCAGCCGCACGCTGTCGCGCGGCGCTGCTGGGTGGCTCTCAAGCACCGCCTTTAGATCACCACGTCAAGTCGTTCCTCCGTCAGATTGGGGCGGCCTCCAAGCGCCCGGGGGCTCCACCGGGTTGGGCCGCGCTGGAGGCCGACCTCACCTTCGACTCACAAGACCACCCGGGCTCCACCGCCGGCTCCGGCGTGCTCCCAATGCTCTGCACGCCCACCATCTGCGACGTGGCCGTCACCAAGACCCTCATCGACGGCGGTGCCGGCCTCAACTTGCTCTCGGTAGAAGCCTTCAGCCTCTTCCACGTGCCGCCCGAGAGGCTCAACCTTAGCAAGCCTTTTTCAGGAGTAGGCGGCGGAGATGCCCACTCTCTGGGGCAGATCCGCCTCCCCGTCACCTTCGGCACACGCGACAATTACCGCACTGAGCTGGTGGACTTTGACATCGCCCGCATCTGTCTCCCGTACAATGCCATACTCGGGTACCCGGCTCTTGCTCAGTTCATGGCGGCGACTCACCCGGCCTACAACCTCATGAAGATGCCAGGGAGCAAGGGCGTCCTCACCATCAAGGGGGACACTAAGGAGGCAGTGACGGTGCTCAGGCTCGCCTTCAAGGCCGCGGCAGCAGCGCAGCCAGCCAGCGCCAGTACGCCCGAGGCCAAGGAGACCGCGTCCGCCAAGAAGAAGCAGTTTTTCACCCAAGACAAGGCAGAGACCAAGCTGGTGCCGGTTCACGAGGACGGGTCTTCAGGAGCCACCTTTACAATAGGAACTAGTCTTGACCCGGGACAATAAGAAGCTTCGGTGAGGTTTTTGCGCGCGAACAAGGAGATATTTGCGTGGGAGGAATGTGGGGTGTATTGCTACACCTGCATGCCTTTCGGCCTCCGCAACGCGGGCGCAACCTTTCAGCGGCTGATGCACACCACCTTGGGGCGGCTGCTCGGGAGGAACACAGAGGCCTACGTCGATGACATAGTAGTCAAATCTCGGGAGGCGAGGACGTTGATTCAAGACTTGGAGGAGACCTTTGAAAGCTTGCGCCGGGTGAACCTGAGGCTTAACCTGGAGAAGTGCGTGTTCGGCGTCCCCTCGGGCAAGTTACTAGGGTTCCTTGTATCCCACAGAGGGATCGAGGCGAACCCGGAGAAGATTAAGGCCATTGAAGACATGAGCCCACCACAGACCCTCAAGGAGATGCAGAAGCTAGTAGGGTGGGTGACCGCGTTAGGGCGTTTCATCTCCAAGCTAGGAGAGTGCGCCTTACCCTTCTTTAAGGTCATTGTCAGTGTCAAAACCAGCGGATCTCGGGTAGGGGGTCCCGAACGGTGCGTCTAGGCGGATGGTACAGGAGACAAGGGACACGATGTTTTTACCCAGGTTCGGGCCCTCTCGATGGAGGTAATACCCTACTCCTGCTTGATTAATATTGATGATATGGGTAGTACAAGAGTAGATCTACCACGAGATCAAGGAGGCTAAACCCTAGAAGCTAGCCTATGGTATGATTGTTGTTAGTCCTCTGGACTAAAACCCTTCGGTTTATATAGACACCGAATAGGTTAGGGTTACAGTCGGTTACAATGGTAGGAGATCTACATATCTGTATCGCCAAGCTTGCCTTCCACGCCAAGGAAAGTCCCATCCGGACACGGGACGAAGTCTTCAATCTTGTATCTTCATAGTCTTGGAGTCCGGCCGTGATGATAGTTCGGCTATCCGGACACCCCCTAGTCCAGACTCCTCGGTAGCCCACGAACCAGGCTTCAATGACGGCAGTCCGGCGCGCATATTGTCTTCGCATTGCAAGGCGGGTTCCTCCTCCGAATACTTCATAGAAGGTTTTGAACACAAGGATAGTGTCGGCTCGCAAAACAAGTTCCACATACCACCGTATAGAGAGTAACTTTTGCCTGAGATCTCTGGCGTATTCAGCGGCGTGACATCACACCACGGCCAGGCCTTTATATGAATCGTTTTTACCGTTCCACCTTAGCGCGTTTAGCGGCGATTTCCTTGGCACGTCTTATCAAAGCATAGATCGTGCCCCTTATTCCGGGATTCTCATCAATACGGACGTGGGTAACCCATCGCGCCATTGATTACGGCGCTTGGGAGATAGCGAGTTTTACTAGGCTGGTGGGGGCGCATAGCCGTCGTCCCATATAAGGGATAAGGATCCACCTTTTCACCTCGCCTTCTTCCTCCTTTGCTCATACATTTCCGTGCACTCGAGCTCCAGCGCCCAAGTCCGCACATCCCACCTCAACCTTCTCCAACCATGTCGGGAGGCGGGAGGCAGGTGGATGGCCTCCTCCGTCACGGAGGGCACATCACAAGACTGCGGGAGGCGGATATTTGTCCCATGACCTCGCGCCTGAGCTGCCCGACGAGGCAGCTCATTCCAACCCCCTGGCCCCATGAGAGGGTGGTGTTTCTCCCCACTTCCTCCGCTGGACTAGGTTTTCCACTTCACCCATTTGTCCGAGGGCTCATGTTCTACTCGGCTGGACTTCCATGACTGGCCCAATTTTATCCTCAACATCTCGGCGTTTATCGTGGTGTAGCGAACCTTCCTGCATCCAGCCCCACTTGACCTATGGCTAAAGATCTTCAATGTCGGGCCGAAGGTAGTGGGCGGCCGTCAAGCGCAGTGTGGAGGCGCCATGGTCGGCAAGATGGCCAAGGTCCTATGGCTCGAGGGCGCCTTTGTGGAGACAATAAAGGGGTGCCAATCGGGGTGGTTCTACATCACCGAGCCACGCGACCCCGAATGGGTGGCGGCCCCCGAATTCCGATATGGCTTCCCCACACGGCTCTCGTCATGGAAAGAGACGGGCCCGACGTGGGAGAATTCGGACGAGCTATCCGGACTCCAAACATGCGTCCGAAACCTGGTGGACAAGAATCTCAGGCTTGTCAACATAATCCAGGTGATGCTCATCCGCCGGATTCTCCCATGCCAACAACGGGCCTTTAACTTGTGGGAGTTCGATCCGGCACAGCACCGAACCTTGAGCCGGCTCTTCGACACTACGTACGAAGATGCCTGGAAGGTGCTATTCAAGGGCGCTGAAGCCCCAGCATCCGCTAACAAAGATCGCGGATACAGATCGCGGCGTCAAGCCGGCGAGGTAAGTTATTTTACCCTTTACGGGACTCTTTTTTCATAGATTGACTCTATGTGGGATCTAAAACTCCCTAATCTTTGTGAGATCGGGCTGAAGATGTCGGGACAGATTAGCTGTCTCGCTCCTTCTTGGGAAGACCCGGCAGACGCCCGATTGATGGGGCTGCTGGCTCCGTACCCCATGTGGTGCGGAGTAGAAAACCAAGAAGGAGGCCACGGAACTCGAAGGAGCTCGGCGCCAGTGCTGTCGATTCTGAAGCGAGAATCTTCTCACGAGGGCGAGGAGGAGGAAAATAAGCTTCTCCCCGGTGAAGAGAGGAAAAGGAAGGCCACCCCCAGCCCAGGGGAGGCGGAGGGTCAGAAGGAAGAACCCTTCCTCCGGACTTCTCCACCAACGTCGGCGACGACGAGGAGGATTGGCCAAGAAGGGCCAAGCCCTGGCGAGATCGTAAGTGTCTTGCGGATACCATGGCTTTTTTATCATTGCATAGTGTTCTCTAATGCTGAACAATCATGCAGCCCGCCAAAGGGCGAGTTCGCCCTTCCGTCGGCGGGTCCTCGAGTTCGCCGGAAATGGAAGTACTTCACTTCCGGCTGCCTCCTCACCTAACGCTGCACGACGGCGCGCTGGGAGCTAAGGGGGCTTGGTCAGAGGAGGTGGCGCGGGGCGCCACAAGGCAACCTCCGGACTCCGGCCGTGGGGGCAAGACCGAGGGCTCTAAGCCCGACCCTTGTCCGGACTCCATGCGGAACCTTCAGCGGTTCGAGTCCGATAGCGGTCCTCCATAAGAAGGGTAAGGCGCCGGTGTCCTCCGTCCAACCGGAGGCACCGGATAGCTCTTGGGGCGCAACAGCGCCTCCATCGAGGAGGAGCACCGCCTTTGTTATGAGTCACGGTGATCCGACAGATTCAGATCCGCCAAGCGGGCTGACCAGCTTATCCAGCCTTCTAACAGGCTTTGAGGTAAGTTTAGAATATGTAAAAATATTACCGCATAGATAGTAGCCCACGATGCTTAGTTGATTGTTCGGAAAGAAAAGCCGGATGAGGATCTAAAAAGATATCACGAGGAGTCTAACATAAGTATGTCAATATGGGAATGCAGGCTCTTTTCTTGACCTCTGCCAAGACCTGATCATGGAGGTCAATGCATTGAAGCAGAGCCTCGGCGGTCCGAGCGAGCTCGGAAAAGCCAAGAAGCAGCTCGAGGACAAGGAAGGTAAGTAATACCTTATTAAAGAAATACCTTATAGAAAAGGTTGTGGTTGCGAAAATAACAGGAATAACATGGAGTGCTGCGGGGCCACGAGCGAGGTGGCGACCTGGCGGAAGCGGTGTCCGTGGCAAAACTCAGCGGCTGCGGAACACACCGAGCGAGAGAAGGGGAGGCAGCTGGCGAGAGATGCGGCAAGAGCTCCAAGCTCGTGGAAAAACACGAGAGTTTGGGCGTGACTCAAGACTTCGAGTCCGAGCTCGCCTCGGCTCTTGAGAGTGCCAAAGCTGCTAAGGCCGAGGCCAAAAAGCCTCAAGAAATTGAATCATTAAAGAAGATAGCGGGTAAGGCATTCTTTATGCAAAGCAAGCATGTGAAAGTGAATTACCTATTACTTACCCGGATTCGAGCTCTCGGGAGCATTCGCAGATTTGCCCGTGTGTACGATGCTGCCGCATTCTACCGCGCCAAGGAGGGGAGCTCGACGGAAAAGGTGTTCTTGTCTCGGTATCTTTGAGGCGGACATCCGTGCCTGAGCGACCAGCTGAAGTAGCTGGTCGAGCTCCACAAGGTCGCTGAACAGGCCATGAAGGGCCTCATAGTTGGTGTGGCCATTGGAAGCCATGCACAGGAGCTACTTTGGGCTAGTCACGGTGGTGGTGGGCCTGTCCACGGATTGAAGTCATCAAGCGCTCCGTCTGCATTGAAGGTGTCCGTCGTGCCCTTGCCCATGCTAAAGTGCACTGGGGCAAGCTGGATGCGGAGAAGCTTGTGACGGACGGGCCACCGAAGGGCAAGGAGCATCGCACGCCGGAAATGTACTATGAGGGCCCCCTGAAGGGTGCCCGCCGAATAGCGGATGAGTGCTCCAAAGAAGTAATTTTTGAACAGACTCGCATTTGTTATCATGTACGCTGAAAACTTGTTCATATGCGCTAAGCAACGCTTGTTAATTTAAAATATTACCTTCTGTGCGGCCGTTTATCAAATTTGAGAGATGGCAAGTCGTTGGCTTCAGCCCCCATGCCACGAGTGCTGGGGTGTTCGGGATAAACTTGAGCACTCTTGTTCCCATTCTTTGGTCCATCTAGGGAGGCGCTCAACACAACGAACAAGGCAACCGGACTTATAATGCTTGAACACTCTCACTTAGCCATAGAATTCTATAATTTTAAATTTCGGCGAAGCCCCTAGTATTCGGAAGACCGAGTTCGGGCGCTATCACGCCTTGGTGGGACAACTCGGTTCCTCGCTCTAAGCGGCATAAGTCTTTAGGGACCCGAAAAAACCTCTCGAACAGCGGCCGGCTCTCGCCCTATCATGACGGTCAGTTTTAGCTTTCTCCACCGAGGTGCTCGGCCCAGCTCAACTGGGGCACAATCGCAGTGGTTCTACCGGTGCTACCTTAGCCGATATAACGGAATGTAAGGTACCAAAACACGGGAGCCGGGCAAACCCAACTATTGACCCAAGACATGATTCGGAGCCGATTCATATAATGCTATAAGTTCGGGGTGCCGCATTTGTGAAAGTGTTCGGACTTACCACACCATAATTTTGGGATACTTAAGCCCCTGGTGTATTGGCCGTACCAAAGTGTACGGTTGCAACATGTCATGAAATGAACATGTGTATAGATAAAGAAAGTAGTGCAATAATAAGAAAAAGCTATGTAGTGTTTATTCAAAAAGGTACTGCAATGAAAGCAGAATGATACAAATAGTGCGATAAGCAAGGGATGGGACTATCTAACATGTCCCCCTCCAGGGGTAAGCTGCGGGATAGTATGTAAAACAGGTATAATGCTCATAATAGAGACCACCGAACACTCGGCGTGGCTTTACTGCTTCCTGGCTGTTGCATCGTGAGTTCGGGCGATTCTAGTGCGGATAGGACTTCGAAGACGGAGTCCCGAAAGTAAGAAAAGGAAGAAAAAGGAAAAAAGTAAAAGAATGACACAATCGGGGCCCACAGTGCGGTCGAGCCGCATTCTTGGTGTGCTTGTGGTCTTGCCCCTCCCCATATGCCCATGGTATCTCGGGCGTAATTATATGCAGCGTAATACTAACCATAATTTCGCGAGGGCTGGGGTTGGGGCGGATTACTCTGCGGCTTGAATCGTGCCAGCGGTCTTGTTGTAGGTTACTCGGGGCGCTTGGCGCTTAGTGGCGGACTCGAGAATTGCTGTGAGAGGTTGCTTTGTACCTCTGCGCGAGGGCCGCCGTGTGCTCCTCCGTTCGGAGAGAGCGTTCGGTGTTACATTGACCGTGATTACTCCTCGAGGGCTGGCATCTTGAGCTTGCGGTATGCGTAGTCACCGCATTGAACTTTGCAAATCGCGGTTCGTCCGAGCAGTGCATGATAGCCGCTGCGGAATGGGGCGATGTCGAAGATTAACTCTTCGCTCGGAAGTTATCCGGGATCCGAAGACCGCCGAGTGTGGCGAGCCCATACAACTGGCCTCTACACCTGGTATGGCGCCTTTAAAGGTCGTCTTTGTAGGTTTAATCCTTGAGGGTCTATGCCCATTTTAGCGCCTTTGTATCCTCGATAAAGCAGGTTCGAGCTGCTGCCACAAATCCATCGGGACTCTGGTTAGGTGAAATCCGTCAATAATTGGGTCAAGAACCAATGCGGCGAAACCGCCATGACGAATGCTAGTGGGGTGGTCCCTTCGATCGAAGGTGATCGGGCAGGAAGACCATGGGTTGAACTTTGGGGCGACTGGCTCCATCGCATATACGTCCCTTAGTGCATGCTTCCGCTCCCTTTTGAGTATGTGGGTTGCGTATATCATGTTCACCATCCGCACTTGTGTAGGAAAACCCTTCTTCCCTCTATTGTTCGGCGGCCGGGGCTCTTCCTCGTCATCGCTATGCAGCCCCTTCCCATTGAATCCGGCACTTAACTTGCCTGCTTGCTTGAACACCCAACAGTCCCTGTTGGTGTGATTGGCTGGTTTTTCGGGGGTGCCATGTATCTGGCACAAGCGATCGAGTATTTGGTCCAAGTTGGACGGGCCCTGGGTATTTCTTTTGAATGGCTTCTTCTGCTGACCGGGTTTAGAGCCTCTGAATCCGGCATTGATGACCGTATCTTCAGTATTATCGCCGTTAATGCGGCGCTTGTTCTTGTTGCGACGCGACCTTCCATTGCTGTCTGTGGTATCCGAACTATCAGGATGTTTGGCCAAGTTGTTGCTTCGAGCTAGCCAGCTGTCCTCTCCCACACAAAAGCGGGTCATGAGTGTTGTGAGGGCTGCCATGGATTTTGGCTTTTCTGTCCTAGGTGCCGGGCAAGCCACTCGTTGCGGATGTTATGTTTGAAGGCTGCAGGGCCTCTCGCATCCGGACAGTCAACGATTTGATTTTTCTTTGTTAGGAACCGTGTCGAGAATTATTCCGCCCGGTTCTTACCGCTGCTGAATTATGTGGCTAAGGTCATCGGCGCCTGGTGGTCGCACATATGTGCCCCAGGAAGTTATCAAGGAATGCGGCTTCCGTGTCATCCCAACAACCAATTGATTCTGCTGGCAAGCTGTTGAGCCAATGCCGAGCTGGTCCTTTAAGCTTGAGTGGGAGGTATTTGATGGCATGTAGATCATCACCGCGGGCCATGTGGATATGGAGGAGATAGTCCTCGATCCGCACCGCAGGATCTGTGGTACCATCGTATGATTCGATGTTTACGGGTTTGAAGCCCTCGGGATTTGATGATCCATTACTTCATCTGTGAAGCATAGTGGGTGTGTGGCGCCTCAGATGGGCTATATCACGACATAGCTCATATGAGCTTTGTTCTCGTGTTCGCCCGGCGGTTTCTTGTCTCCGTGCGACGGTAATCATCCGCGTCGTTGGGCCCACGCGATCCGTAGATCGATCTTGTATGTTTTGCCTTATCCTCCAATATATCTACGCAAGTCCGTAGCGTTTTCCGTGCCTTGGTACTTTTGGCGGCGTCGGGGTGTGGCTTGAGCAGAGGGCCGAGAGGCTTCTTCCGTCAGCGCCACGGGTGGCCATCTGCCATGTCGTCGCCGGTGACTTGGTGCTTCCTCCTCTGATCGAGGCAATGGCCAACGTTTGGGGTAGCTTTTGAGTGGCGTTCGAGTTCATACTCTTGGCTGCATGGACTTGATCCATCTGCCGCCTAGCAGGTCTTAGTCACTCTAAGTTGTTGCTGCTTTTCTTGAGGCTGGTTGCCGTGGCTATAAGCCCGCGTTTGAATCGCTCCTGTTCGGCAGGATCCTCGAGCCACGACAAATTCGTCGTAAATCGAGGCTTGCCTCATCTTGGAGGAGGCGCATAATTATCGTCCTCGACCTCTCTTTCTCGCCCGCCGTTGTCGTGCGGACTTGCTTCTCCCTCCTCCTGCTTGAGTCCTCTTTGGAGGGGTTGTCTTCGATCTTGTCCCGGTGTTATTATCTCCGTGCGGAATCACCGTTTTCTTTGTGGCGGGATTTAGAGCGGCACCGCCGACGTCGGCGCTTGGTTGCTTTTTGAGGGTCATCCTCCGTTGTTCCATCGCTGTTCCCATCTTTTGGGATATCCACCATGTATATGTCGATGATGAGGTGGCCTTCCAGATGCCACAGTAGGCCTTTGGGTCTTAGTCGCCTCCGGCATCGTCGTCCATACCGTCGATGTCTTGGTCGAAGTCGAGCATGTCGGTTAAATCATCGGCAGTGGCTACAAAGTGGGTGGTGGGTGGGCGTTGAATTTCTTAGTCCTCCGTATCCCAACCTTCTGTCCGTAGTCGGGCAGGGCTCTCCGGATAAAGAGAGAGACTTTAGTGAATTCAGGATGTCGCCAAAGGGTGAGTGCTGAAAGATGTCCGCGCACAGTGAACTCCATGACCGGCCCAATCGGATTCGATTGGCGGTAGCGGAGGTTGGAGTCTGGAGAGGAGTCCGGCACCACAGGTCGAGGTCTTCGCAAAGACAGGGATGGAGTTGACTCAATCGCCGTAGAGATTATAGCCCGGGCGGTGTCAACCGCTCGTCCTCGTCGGGAATCCGGCTCCGGATTAAGGGTGGGAGCGGATCTTGGTGCGGCCTCGAGGCCTTTGTTCGGCTCGAGCTAGATCATGCCCATCGAGACAGTGCGGCAGGCTTGGCTGCGGCTCGGATCCGTCGAAGATCAAGTCTCCGCGGATATCGGCCGTATAGTTCAAACTTCCAAATCTGACCTGATGGCCAGGGGCGTAGCTTTCGATCTGCTCCAGATGGCCAAGTGAATTGGCCCACAGTGCAAAGCCGCCGAATACGAAGATCTGTCCGGGGAGAAAAGTCTCACCCTGGACCGCGTCGTTGTTGATGATCGAAGGAGCCATCGGTCCTATCGGTGACGACACAGAGGAACTCTCAATGAAAGCACCAATGTCGGTGTCAAAACCGGCGGATCTCGGGTAGGGGGTCCCGAACTGTGCATCTAGGCGGATGGTAACAGGAGACAAGGGACACGATGTTTTACCCAGGTTGGGCCCTCTCGATGGAGGTAATACCCTACTCCCTTGATTAATATTGATGATATGGGTAGTACAAGAGTAGATCTACCACGAGATCAAGGAGGCTAAACCCTAGAAGCTAGCCTATGGTATGATTGTTGTTCGCCTATGGACTAAAACCCTCCGGTTTATATAGACACGGATAGGTTAGGGTTACAGAGTCGATTACAATGGTAGGAGATCTACATATCCGTATCGCCAAGCTTGCCTTCCACGCCAAGAAAGTCCCATCTGGACACGGGGCGAAGTCTTCAATCTTGTATCTTCATAGTCTTGGAGTCGGCCGTGATGATAGTTCGGCTATCAGGACACCCCCGATCGAGACTCCTCGGTCATGAAAAAGAAGGGCCCTTGAGTGGACCCGGGGCCGACCGGGCCTTCAAGAACTCAAGAAATACCTCACCAGCCCCCGGTGATGGTGGCGCCACTGACCTCTCGAGCCTCTGGTACTCTACCTTGCCGTCACCCGTACTCCGCTTGTTGTGGCGCTGATGGCGATGCAGGAGGAGCGCCAAGACAAGGGATTGCCGCGCCAAGCGAGTTGATCAGCCTTGAGCCAAGAAGGCACACGAGCCATCGGCGTGGAAGATCAAGCTCGGCAGGGCAACCTCACGAAAGCTCCTGAGGACGGCCAAGTCTCAGGAATTCCTCCACCCCAGGATACGCCACAATCTCCACAAGACCCGAGCCTCAACAGTGTGCCAGCCCTCATCAAGCACCCGGTGTACTTCATCTGCACCATACTGCGGGACGCAAGGGCATGCTACCCCATGCCGCAAAAGCTCTTGCTCGCACTCTTGGTGGCCTCGCGCAAGCTGCGACACTACTTCCAGGGCCACCCCATCAAGGTCGTCTCATCTTACCCATTGGAGAGGGTACTCAGGAGCCCGAACTCGGCCGGAAGGGTCGCTGAATGGAACATCGAGCTGCAAGCATTCTAGCTGGAGTTCAGCACTACCAGGGTCATCAAGGGAGCCGCGCTCGCCGATTTTGTGGCATAATGGACCGATGCCCCGGCTCTTGAGGAAGGAGAAGATCGCTCCACCTCCCCAGGGAGTGAAGCACCAGACGGCTGGGTCATGTATTTCGATGGCGCCGCCTTCTTGCACCAGGGCGCGGGGGCTGGAGCAGTGCTCATCTCGCCCACTCAGGACAAGCTTTACTACGCCGTGCAACTCTGCTTCCAGCACGGCGAGAAGGTCTCCAACAATATCGCAGAATACGAAGGCCTCATAGCTGGCCTGAAGGCCGAGGCGGCTTTGGGAGTGAGGAGCCTTACCGTCAAGGGCGACTCGTAGCTCCTTGTCAACTTCTCCAACAAAGTGTACGAGCCGAAGGACGAGCACATGGAGGCCTACCTTGCGGAGGTGCGCAAGATGGAAAAGCAGTTCTCGGGCCTGGAGCTGCAGCACGTGCCCCGGGGCACCAATAAGGAAGCCGACGACATCGCCAAGAGAGCCTCCAAGCGGCAACCGCAAGAACCCGGCGTGTTCGAAGAACGACTCTTCAAGCCGTCAGCTACACCTCCTCTTTCAAGAACAACTCAGCCTCGGGAGGAGCTCCCACAGCCCCTGGCCACGGGAGCCCCAGCTTGTGGCCCAACCTCAGGAGCTCGGCTGCTCTTGGCGCTCGAGCCTCAGGAGGAGTGCTGGACCAAGGAATTCAAGGAGTACCTGATGCACGGGACGCTGCCGGAGAAGGAAGAAGACGCAGAGCGCGTGGCCCGACAGGCCACGGCATACTGCATTCAAGACTTGCGAGTTGTATAGGAAACGGCCGAACGACGTCACGCTGCACTACATCTCTAGGGATCAAGGAAGGGAGCTGCTGATTGACATACACGGCGGGGACTGCGGACATCACTCATCGTCTCGGACCCTCGTCGGCAAGGTGTTCCGCAGCGGATTCTATTGGCCCACATCACTCAACGATGCAGCCGAGCTGGTGAAGTCTTGTGAAGCTTGCCAATTCCACGCCAAGCAGATCCATCAGCCTGCGCAGGGCCTCCAAACCATTCCGCTCACGTGGCCATTCACGGTCTGGGGGCTGGACATCTTGGGCCCGTTCCCACGAGCGCCAGGGGGCTACCGCTATCTCTACGTCGCCATCGACAAGTTCACCAAGTGGGCGGAAGTGGAAGCCGTCTGTACCATTCCAGCCGGCTCTGCTGTCAAGTTCATCAAGGGCCTCGTGAGCCACTTTGGGGTTCTCAACCGCATCATCACAGATAACGGCTCGCAGTTTACTAGTAACCTCTTCAAAACCTACTGTGCTAACCTTGGAGCATGAATTTGCTGCGCGGTGGCCCACCCATGAGCAATGGTCAAGCGAGCAGCATGCGCTGAGGTACTGAGGGTCCTCAAGACTAGGACCTTCAAGAAGAAGTTGGAGGCCTGCGGCAGGGGATGGCAGGACGAACTCCAGTCCGTGCTGTGGTCCATTCGTACCACTGCCACCAAGCCAACGGGCGAGACTCCATTCTTCCTCGTCTATGGAGCTTAAGCAGTCCTCCCTCACGAGGTCAGGCATCGCTCCACGCGGGTCCTGGCGTTCGATGAAGCGCAGCAAGATGCCGCGCGGGGGATAGATCTCGTGCTGGGGGAGGAGCGCCATCGCGAAGCCGCATTGAGGGTGGCAAGGTACCAACAAGCTCTGCGGCGGTACCATTGCTGCAACATCCGCTCCAGAATGCTCGAGGTAGACAACCTCGTCCTGAGGCAAGTCCTCTCCAGGGAAGGGCTGCACAAGCTTTCGCCCATGTGGGAGGGCCCGTTCAGGGTCGTTCATGTCTCCAGGACGGGTGCAGCGCGCCTGGAGACGCAGGATGGGACACCCATCCAAAATGCCTGGAACATCCAACACCTCCGGAAGTTTTATCCATGAAGCAAGGCCCAGAGCCGAGAAGCAGGCCAGAGCACGAGAAGCAAGGCACAGGCACGAGAAGAAAGGCCTAGAGCACATGAAGAAGGCCGGTGCCTATGAAGAATCGCCGCTTTGTGACACTCTCATGTAATAATGAGTGGGGCCTGTACCGCCTCCGGAGTCTCGGGCGCCGCCCGGCCTCGAGCCACAGGGCTCCTCACGCCTAGTGGACAACACTTAGCTCCACGCTGGTGAGAAGACTTGAAGACTAGATTAGGTCTTTGGACGCGGCTTTTCATTTGCTTTCGGAGTTGGCTCGCTTTTCATGTCGAGTTGCTCTTGGCGTTCATTGCTGATTTGGTTCCCCAGCCTTTTACCGCTTCTTTTTGTTTCGGCTCCAGTTTGTTCTTATCCTCTCTCTCGCATGTCTCGCGAGGGGGCTAGGCAGGTGCCCTCGCGAGCATTTCTCTTCTCGTTGCCTTTTCGCGAGCCACCCACATTCGAGCCTGGAAGCTAGCACACCTCTCTTAAATCCGTGCCCCTCGAGTACCGCGATACAAAACGCCCAGTCAAGGCTTGGGTGGATGGCAAGTCTTTGGTACACCCCTAACGAATTTTTTGCAGTTTTCGAGCAACGCGGACCCCATGCGAGGGAAAGGGTTTCTTAAACGCGCCAGGTTAAGTTATCTCTACACAAAATAGCAGCACGACGTGGGAAACGACTTGCACAATGCATTAACCAAAGAACCACAGTTTGATACACACCCCTCTGGGCCCATACTGGTTTCTTTTTTTGATGCAGGAAAGAAAGAAAAAGCTAAGCAAAGCAACGTTGCAGCAGTCCGCAGAGGCAGGCCCTTGACGACGCCCCAAGCCTAGCCGGACCCCTCCTCGCGCTTCACGGAGGCGCGACGACGAGATGACCCGCTACCTCCTTCGAAGCGGGCGCGGCGGCTGATCGTAGCCACCGCTGCTGAAGCTGCCACCGAAGAAAAAGCCGCCGTAGCTGGAGGAAACACGGTCGCCGCCGAAGGCAGGCTCGCCCTCATCCTCATCGCGACCGTCACCAAGGCCAAGCACCTCCTCACCGTCGTTCGCCTCGGGGCAGCACCCGGCGTGGCGACCATCCTCCCCGAACACCCTCACATAGAGGATCGACTCACCATCGTACCTGAAAGGGAGGGTGCATCGCCTGCCCAGGCCGCGCGTGCGGGCGAACGTCTGCCAGCCACGGGCCAGGGCTATGTTGCCCGCAGCAGAGGTCTCGACCGCGAACCAAGAGGCCCTGCTGCAGCAGCCGTCTGCCTGCAGCCAGAGCCCGCCCGGACCAGAGGCCGGCATTTCGCCGGCGAAGAAGCACGGAAGTTGGAGCCAGTTGCCGGTCGGGCTCTCTGACGAGACAACAAACTCCGGTGACACCGCAGCAGAATGGAAGCGCGGGCGGGGAGGCTGCGCCGCCATCGCACGCCTCCCCTCATCGGCTGGACCACCATGGATGGGATGATCCCCGCCGCGTGCCACGGCGCCACCTCAACGGTGGGCCATGGCGGGGGTCACGGCGTGCTTGCGCGGACCGCCACGGCCGCGCTTGGGCGTCGGGGAGCCAGGGCCCTCGCCAGGGGCCTTCCCTTTCTCGGCGGCAGAGAACTTCTTTTGTGGCGCCATCGATGTCCTTGTCGTGATGGAGCAAGGAGGGCGAAAGCAAGCGGCGAGAAGAGATGGAGCAGCGGCTCTCGCCCCTCCCATTATAGCAAGAGAAGGCCAACCGGCGTCTCCCACGATCGCAGGTAATGATGGTTTTCCTTGCATGTTGTAGGGACTCGTCAAATCATGCAGTTGCCGAGGCAGCATGGGGAAGCGGAGACGCCCACGTCCAATCAACCGCCATGCGTCGACCGAGGCCGCAGGCTTTTGGGGCCCGCGGCACTCCGAACTTGGCCCTTGGCTTCGCCGTGAAGCCAAGCCCGAGCGCACCTTGAGCCCGGGGGCTACTGTCGGTGTTCTGGGAACGGGGGTCCCCAAACTTGCCTGCCTGCGGCCCATAGCATGGCTAGGCAGCGGGTTGTACGGCCCATCTTCATCAACAAGGCATCCAAGACCCTCGCGAGGGTCCAAGCCTCGCGAGGCGGATGACACAAGACTTCCTGTGGAGTGGCCTAGCCAGGCGGGTTCACGAGGAGTTGAGATATCAAGGCGGGGCAAACCTCACGAGACTCTCATGACGTAAGCCATGACGAACGGTGCCAGGCGGGTACCAGGCGGGCGCCAGTGTGCACAACGTCCCCATTTCCTCTTTGGTGCTAAGGAGGCAAGCGCAGGCGAAGAGTACCAAGGCATCAGGCAAAGGTTGCCATATTGGTGCAACAAGACCAAGACCAGGCGGACGGCAAGGCGGAGGTCATCGTGGAGCCCAAGACGGCGTCACCCCAGGGCCTTTTCATAGACGAAGACCGCTTTTGTCAGGATAGCTTGTACTAGCTGTCCCCCTTCAAATTTGCCCGCCGTTGTTGGCTCCCTTCCCGCTCAACATTTGGGAAGAGGACCAGGGCCTATATAAATAGGACTAGCCACCACAGTAGGGGCAAGGGGATCGGAGGTAGAACAGATAGAGAGCAGTTCATCGACTCCTCACACCACAAGTTCATAAGCACAAGAACACCTCAACCTCTGTAGGCTGTTCTTCCCTTGTATTGTTCATCATCAGCCCAAGTGGCAATCCACCACCACCACACTGGAGTAGGGTATTACACCACAACGGTGGCCCGAACCAGTATAAACCCCGTGTCTCTTTCTTTGTTGTGAGTTCGTCGAGTTCGTCCGCAAGATCTTAGAGAGCTAGAGCATAGACCGGTAGGAGGGAAAGACTTCGCGCGCACCCCAGTGTTCGAACTTTAAGGGTTTGCTGGAACCCCACATCTGACAATCCTGGCAGGCACCTCACATCCTTAACTATCCTTGGCGCTTGGATCTGCTCGATGGCCTTGATCTTGTCGGGGTTGGCTTCGATCCCACGATGGGATACAAAGAAACCAAGCAACTTGCCGGAGGGAACACAAATACACACTTCTCCGGGTTGAGCTTCAAATTAATTTTGCGCAGATTGTCAAATGTCTCCTCCAAATCATGAATAAGGGTGGCCTTATCCTTTGTCTTAACCACAATATCATCCATATAGGCTTCTATGTCTCTGTGCAACTGTGGCTCAAAACCAATCAGGATTGCCCTTGCAAAAGTGGACCTGACACTCTTTAATCCGAATGGCATGCGGACAAAGCAATACGTACCACGTGGAGTGATAAATGATGTCTTATCTTCATCTTCCTTGGACATGAAGATTTGGTGATACCCAGAGTATGCATCCAGAAAGGACAGCAAATCACAACCTGAAGTGGAATCCACAATCTGGTCGATGCGCGACAAGGGATATGGGTCTTTCGGGCAAGCCTTGTTGAGATCTGTGAAATCTATGCAAAGCCTCCACTTTCCGTTAGCCTTCCGGACTACCACTGGATTTGCCAACCACGTGGGGTGCAATACTCCTCTGACCAAACCAGCTGCCTCAAGTTTCTTCATCTCTTCTGCAATGAACTGCTGCCTCTCCAAGGCCTGCTTCTGGACTTTCTTCTTGACAGGTCGGGCATGTGGGCAGACGGCAAGGTGGTGCTCGATTACCTCCCTGGGAACACTAAGGATATCAGATAGTTGCCAGGCAAACACATCGATATTCGCCCGCGGGAAGGCAACGAGCGCGCTTTCCTATTTGTCATAGAGGGTGGTGCTGATAGTAAAAGTACCATCAACGCCAGCCAGTCCTGCCGGGACCTTCTTCACTTGGGGTGCAGCGACCTTGGATCTCTTGCTATTAGAACACTCCGACACGTCATCAACGGGTGTCATGCACTCGGTGGGGGCACGCTTCCTGGTCTCCTTGCCGGAATCTCTACAATCTCTCTTATTTCCTTTACTTCCCTTGGCGGGAGCTGCCGCTGCCGCTGCCTCTGCTGCGACCGCGTCCCGGTACATCTTGTCCACACAAATGATTGCATCCTTCTCATCTGATGGGATGGTGATGACTCCTAGTGACCAAGGCATCTTCAATGTGTTGTAGGCATAGTGTGATGCCGCCATGAACTTAGCCAGGGCCGGGCGTCCAAGAATCCCATTGTACAGTAGGGGAGATCAACCACATCAAACACAATCCTCCCATCCCGGTAGTTCAGTTCTCCCCGAAACGTCACCGACAATGTGAACTTTCCCTTAGGATGGCTCCTGTCGGGATTAACTCCCTGAAATGTGCCGGTAACCTCTAGCTATTCTTCTCCCATCTGAAGCTTGCTAATGACTGCTGGGGAAATCATATTCAACCCGGCCCCGCGTCCACCAGCATCTTTGTGACCTTGAGGTTGCGGATTGTTGGAGAGACCAACAACGGCAAACATCCTACCGTAGTGGTATGAATAGGATGGTCCTCTTCATCGAAGATGATGGGCGTACAAGACCATTTGAGCGGCTCCCGGGCCTCTGGCGTTGGTTCCACGACATTGACTTCTCGCGTCCACCGATTGAGTTGGCGTTGAGAAGTGTGCAGAGATGCACCTCCGTTAATGCACAGGGCGTCCGTGGCCTTCTGAAAATCCTGCTCACTGGTTTCCTCTTCATCCCCTCCATCACTCTCATGATCACATGTTTCCTTCTCTCGACCTCTGACGGGCTTTCCTTGGTTCCGAAAGGTTTTGTTGGGGACGTTTGCTTCACCACCTCGGCCCTTACCGCCAGCAACATTCCGACCTTTTTCCTTATCACGTTTCTCATACTCCGCTCTCTGCTTCTTGACAAGCTGCTCAACTTGGTAACACTCGTGAAGGTCGTGGCCCTTGGTCCGATGAATCTTGTAGTACGGCCTGTCGCCTTTCCCAGTTTTTTCAGCAGCAGCGGCATCCCGGCAGTCAGTGCACGCATTAGCTTCCGTGACGGGGGCCTCAGCTTTGGCCTTCTTGCCGGTACTAGGCGTACCCGATCCTTCAACAGTCATCACTGCCTTATCTCTCCGCTTCTTAGGGCGCTTCTTGCTCTTCTTCTGACTTGTTGATTCATCATCATCTTCCGAATCAACATTGGCACAATCGTCCTCTCCCGGCAACTTCCTTCCCTCCTCCATCCGAGCACACTTATCCACCAGTGTGTAAAGCTCCTTCACAGTCTTGGGCAACCGCACGTTCATCTTGGAACGGATACGATGGTTGCGCACATTGGACTGGAAGGCAGCTATTACAACTGCCGGATGGATATTCGGGATATTTCTATGAACTTTGCTGAATCTCTATAAGTACTTACGGAGGGTTTCTCCTTCCTTTTGTTGGAGAAGCTGCAAATCGCTGGGCCTGCCGGGTTCCTGATGACCGCCAGTGAAGGCGCCAATGAACTCGTGGCATAGGTCAGCCCATGATGAAATGGAGTTCTCCGGTAGGTGCATTAGCCAAGACCTCACATTGGACTTGAGAGCCAAAGGGAAGTAGTTGGTAAACACCTTCTCATCTCTTCCCCCGGCAGCCTAAACAGCGATGGTGTAGATGCTCAGGAACTCTGTCGGGTTCAGCCCCCCGTCGTACTTCTCACGTATCTCTGGCTTGAACGTGCGAACGGACGGCCAACAGACTTGCCACAACTCTCATGTAAAGGCAGTTCAGCCAGCCTCGAAAGGTACGGACCCGCCAACACTGAGCGCAGGCTCGTCGATGTTGAGGCCGTCGCACCCGTCGGTTCGGGGGAGGTCATCCCAGCGTTGCTCGATGACGACGCGTGCATCTCCTCTCTGCCTATCCTCCGGGGCTCGATGTTAGCCTGGGCGTACTCGAGGGTTGGAAGAGGCCATCGAGACGTTGGCGGGGTCTTGATTTGGTTGCGCTCATGCTCGCTGCCGCGGTGGGGACTGCACTCTGGGGATGGCCCCTTCCGTACGGTCAGTAGCATGAGTTGTTGTTGTCGCTTGGGGAGGTTGTGGCGGGCCAGCTCGCTGTGAGCCCCAAGCTTCGGCAAAACCGAGCAGGCTTTGGATGGTGGCACGCCATTCGTCCATCTGCTCGGCCGCCGGCGGAAACCTCAGCAGCAGCTGAGCTCGCATCATGGCCTCCGAAGCCGTACTTGGCATGGATGTTGATGAAGTCTACTGTACCGTCAATCGGCTCCTGACGGTGCCAGCGGCGGTAGCACTGCGCCCCCGCTATCCCTGCGGGGCGACCACCTAGATGTGGTGTGGTGAAGGTGCTCGAGGGCCAGTGGCTCCGTCGGGCGCAGCGGCCTGGTCGGCCTGTCCCGGGGGAGGTGGACACGCTACGACCGCACCCATGGTGGGGGTGACCAGAGGGCGACGGTTCACCCCGGTCCGAGCACCGTCGCTGTGGCTGTGCCCGTCGGTGGGGGAGAGGGGCGCAGATGGAGTGAACCCCTCACCCGCACCTTGGGGAGCATAGCCGTCCGGGTGCTGCTGATACTGCTCTCCTCCGGCACCTCCTGCTCCTGCGTTGGCCACGAGGGAAGTGGTGATGGAGCCGCGTGCCCCAACCACTTCCCCGGAAGTGTCCACGCCCTCGTATGCCTCCGCACCCCATGCAGCGTTAGAGGCCGCGGGCGGCGGAGCCTTCGATGTGGATGGATGAGCTAGAGGACCGGGCTTCTTCTTAGACGCCATGGTCGATGGCGTCGTCGAAGATGAAGATGGTGATGAGGATGACGCGCTGCACACGCCTTCAGGTTCACGCAAGCGAGCCCCCTACCCGGTGCGCCAAAGATGTCGCGGGAAACCACGACCACCTATGGGACTAGGAGGTCCCTTGCTGGTTCGGCAGGGGGGCGACACGTTGCACAAAGAGCAGACGAGCGTGGGGCAGCACGACAGAGATTACACATGCAATTTTACCCAGGTTTGGGCTGCCGTGAGGCGTAAAATCCTACTCCTGCTTTGGTGTATTGATGGTGGAAAGGTGGTGGCGAGCATAGTACACTTGCCCGGTAGGGGTTGCTTTGGGGCAGCAACGACTACGCGCGTATGGGGGAGTGAGTTATCCAACCTTCTATCCCTTTCTACGGTTACCATGGGCCTCCTTTTATAGATCAAGGGGTAACCACAGTGGCAAAGTAGTCATTACGCACTGATAAGAACGGGCTGACAGGGCGCATTAAATGCACCACTTAGCATCACATCGTTGGTTGTGTGGCAAGGCTTGCCCGGCTATCTTGCCAGCTCCACGCCTGTCCACTTGACACGTCGCAAGACGGGTGTCATAGCAAGCGTTGTGGCACCCCGGCTCAGAGCAACCGGTTTACCCTGCATTGCCAGCCCAGAGACCATGTCTTCTTGCAACACACAACATCTTGGTACAGAAAACAACCGCTTTATTGATGCTAGTGGATCATAGTTTATATTACAACAGGTGGCTAGGCCAAGCGGCACACACGGTGCGGCTGAACAATATGTACACTATTTAGTGAACATAAAGGGGCCTCGATCATACAACTACGAGGCAGCGGAACAACGTCGTAGTGGAACTCCATAGCACAAGGACACCGATGTGGACACGATCTAGACTCGAAAAACACTCCTTTCCAACGAGACTTTCCTGAAATCTGGCATGACACGCCAGGTCAGTACATTGAATGTACTTGCAAGCTCACAACAAGCATAAACATAATGACAAACAATATCATGATAATTAACCAATTAATAATAATGCAACAATATATCCAACATGTTGTGATCATGCTCTTGTGAGAAAAGTCCCTCGTACTGGCTTACCAACGGTGATCGCTCTTGGATCACAAACGTACCAACCTCGTGGTCTTAACTCGGGTTACCTCGTGATCTTTTCGACGATCACAACCACGACCAACACTTGGTCTCAAACATCAAGATGGCCTTCCCACCATCATCAACAGTGCAAAGTTCATGATTTAGTGTGCAAAATTTATTAAACGTTGACCCATGGTGTGACCTACTTTCGAGCGTGTCCGTAATCGTGGACTTGGCTATCGATAGATTTTTTACACTCTGCAGAGGTAGCGCACTGTACCCACACCACAGAACCCATGGCCTCGCACTCCCATTCGGGTGGACCAACGGCATTTCGACGAAACCCCTCCATTGGCATGACACTCTCCCAGCCACTCCGACTCACTCCCCGCCGAGCTAGTCCTGGGTGGCCCCGTGTCTACCAAAGACACCAACGACCATCGTCGTGGCCAAAACATAAACTGTCCCACACGGGGACACGGTACCATAATCTCAACAACGGACACACAAGGTTATGTCTGTTTACAGGGCCAGGGTACCGCACGCCCATAACCTTCCCTCGTTGGAGGCACTGACTAGAGGCATGACAACAGACCGAATAAAGGCAAATGTGGTTGCACTGGGAAAAACTCGATTCAGTGGCACCATGACCCGGTCAACGCTATATTCAAGTTGAGTTATTAACAGGTTCAACTTAAATTGAAAATAACCGGTGTCAAAGTATGCCATGCAAATGCAACATGAACATATGCATCATATGTCATCAGAAATAACTGGGTCAACTATATCCACACTAATCATAAAACATCAACAACTCATGACACTTCCCTGGTTATGATTAATCATCACTTTAAACAGAATCTTTTCTTAACAAATTATTTCATTTTTCTCCTTTAAGAAAAATAACTCAAAAATAATTACTCATATCCATAATCATATTACTTTTTCATAACAAATATTACTTCTAGTTACTTAACCAACTTAGTAGCTTTAAACTTTCTGTAAACTAAGCATGTCAACTCTAGCAAGCAACTAACAGAATATAAATAATACAATAGTGATTTAAATGCATGGATTAAATCATTCATTCAAGTTGAAAAAAAATCACAAATATTGTAATGGCACCATGAAAATGTTGATGTGGCTTGCCTTAGTGCAGATGAGGTTCATAAGCCTCCTTGTGATCCTCAAGACAAGCTTCACCTTCTGAAAATATTTATAAACATAAAAAGAAAACATCAAGAACCCTTTTGAAATTCACCAGAAAATCCAGACAGCAGAGAAAAATCTCATTTTTGGTGAGCTGCTAGATTTCTTCACAAAGAACACAATGCAAAAAGAATCAATTCATTTGGACTTATGGTTAAAGAGTTTTGGCTGTTTGAAGCTCTCTGGAAAAATGAAATTTAAATTTAAATAGAAACAGACTAGAGGGGGGGGGGTGACGTTGAAGGCATAAAGCCTCGCAGGCGCCACCACTCGTACTGCTTCGTGCGCGTACTGAGTGGCTGACTAGCGGGCCCCGCTAGTCAGGTGAGAGGGAGGGGGAGAGGGAAACAGAGGATGGCGCGGCTTCGCCGGAGCACACGCCGGCGAGGAGAGCTTCTTGGCCAGAACGAGAGGGAGGGATTGAAAGAGGAGACGGAGGCGCACCTTCCCGTACCCGTAGAGTAGCTAGGGGGGTCGGACGGCGTCGGAAACAGCCTCTCTAGCGGAGACAGAGAGCAGAGGTCGCCGGAGATGAAGACGACGGTGACCAGAGGCGACTCCGGGGGCTCCAACCGGGCGGAACAGCACCACCGAGGCATGACGGAGGCCCTGGAAGGGAGGCCCGAGCCTGGGAGGGGCTGGAGCTACGGAGACGACCCGAGGGGATCGCCGGCGAGCTCGAGCTCGGGGACGGCGGCCCGCGGCCTGCCCGGCCGGTTCTACGGCTTCCTACGAGATCGTGGAGTGTGTGGGAGGAGTGGATGGTGCTCGAGGAGGCTGGAGAGGGCTCTATTTATAGCTGAGCGTCGAGGGGGGACCGTGCTCCGCCGGTGGACACCTGAACACGGCGCCCGGCGATGAACGGCGTCAGTGAGAGGGGGAGAAGGCGACGCAGCTCACGCGGGAACTATGGGCGAGCGGGGACGAGCACAGGGGCACGGGGGTGATGACGAGCACAGTGTGCAACACACTGTTGCATTGGCCGGACCGCGCCCTTGCTCGTTGTGGCGAGCTCTGGCGTCGGCGAGCTCCAGGAGAGAGTTAAGGGGGTTTGGACGAAGATTGTGGCAAATTTTGGCAAGCTTAGGCAGTCAGGGAAGCGAGCACGCGCGCAACAGAGCGCTCGGCGGCACTCAGAGCACGGCGACATGCAGGTTGGCATCATGCACCGCGTGAACTCTGACCTTAGGCCGACCTAAGCCCAAACTTCATGTCTGGCAGGTTGTTCGTGGTAGTTTTAGAGTTTACCACACTTGGGTTTGATCGCAGGCGCAGTAGAATAGATTTCAACTGCTTGGTAAGTTTCTGGAAAGTAACTTTGAGAGCTTACCATGGTCAAACTACTGGGAGTTGGGAGCTGGGCTTTGGAGGTTAGCAATCATCTACTAAGGTGATGACGCACAAGGAAAATCAGCCACAATGGAGCTAGTATGATGTAGAAACCACCATTTCTGTCCAGAACAGAAAATATTTTCTGTAGCAAAAATATTCCAAAAAGTGATGAAATATTTTTGCTCAGGAAGGTGCCCTAGGGTTCAAAGAATATTTGTGAATCTTCTCAGATTTTTGTGGACAAGAAAAATTGGGGTTGCTTTTGAGCACATTGAGCTAGCTAGGGTTTAAGAGAGGGAAATGGATATTTTTCATTTAAGAAAAATATTCAAAATGTTATTTTGGGTTTAACCAGAGAGGAAATGATAGTTAGAGAGGGAAATGAGGCACTTGGGTGAAAGCCAAGGGGTACCCAAGTGTTTAAGTCCATATGAAAGATTCAAAACTCCAAATTTCAAAATCCAACCAACTGAAAATCAGGCAAAGAGCAGAGAGCAAAAACCAGGCTGTTACAAACCTTCCCCACTTAAAATGAATATCGTCCTCGAGATTCGGTTGCTTGGTAAAACCATTCTGGATAATGTGCCTTAAGAAATTCTTCCCGTTCCCAAGTTGATTATGACTATGTGTGATGCTCCCACTGAACTTTGTAGAATTTCCTTGCTTTACTACGAGTGCGCTTTCCATCTGATCCAAAATTCTCACGGGCCTCTCTTCATATGTTAAATCCTTTGCGAACTCTATTTCTATCATAGCAGTCCTTTTCTTAGGCGGCGATATGCATCTCCTCAACTGTGAGACATGAAACACATTGTGTACTTCCGACAATTCAGGGGGTAGCTCCAACTGATATGCAACAGTACCTACTCGGGACATAACTGGAAATGGACTAATAAATCTGGGTGCCAACTTTCCACGAGTCTGGAATCTCTTGACTCCTTTCATAGGAGTGACTCGGAGGTATACGTGTTATCCGTGTTCAAAATTGATCTGTCGGTGCTTTGCATCATAATAACTCTTCTGTCGTTATTTGGCCAATTGCAATCTGTCTCTGATTTCCTTAACTTGCTTCTCGGCTTCCATCATGAGATCCATTCCGAAAATACGGCTATCTCCAGTTTGAGACCAATTTAACGGAGTGCAGCACTTACGGCCATACAAAGCCTCATACGGTGACATCTTTAGACTGGTCTGGAAGCTGTTGTTATAAGAGAACTCGGCATACGGCAGGCAGTCTTCCCATTTGGGTCCTTGGGCCAAAGAACATGCTCGTAGCATATCTTCGAGTATTTGGTTTACCCGCTCTGTTTGTCCATCAGTCTGAGGATGATAAGTGGTACTGTATTTTAGCGCCATCCCCAAGGCTTGATGGAGACATGACCAGAAAGCGGAGGTAAAAAGTGAACTTCGGTCAGAAGTGATGGTTCGGGGTACTCCATGCAGATTGACTATTCTGGATACATACAGCTGTGCAAGTTGATCCGCTCGATATGTGGTTCTGATCGGGATAAAGTGAGCTACCTTGGTTAAGGTGTCCACTATAACCTAGACTGCATCATTGCCTCGCTGTGTCTTAGGTAGCCCTGTGATGAAATCCATGCAGACATCATCCCATTTCCATTGTGAAACTGGCAGCGGTTGGAGATGTCCGGCTGGCTTCTGATGCTCTGCCTTCACCTTGTTGCATAAGTCGCAACAGGCCACAAAATAGGCAATATTTTTCTTCATTCAATCCCACCAGAATATTTGTCGAAGGTCTTCATACATTTTCGTACCTCCAGGGTGAATGGAATACGAAGATTCGTGTGCTTCTGACATGATTTTCTGCTTTAAATCCGCCTAATTGGGTACACAAATCCTTCCACGGAATCGGAGGGTACCAAATTGGTCCTTTGAGAAATCTGAAGTCTGTCCTGCTACCATATTCTTGGCACGTTTCTGCAGGACGGTGTCAGCTGGCTGGGCCTTGCGGATCTCTTCCTCAAGTGTGGGGGCAACTTCTTATATATTAGCAAGGCCAGCATCAACTATGACCAGGTTGAGCTGAGCAATCTCCTCTTGAAATTTGGCAAGGATTTCAATATGGCATTTAGGCTGACAGGATTTCGACTGAGTGCATCGGCAACCACGTTGGCTTTACCCGGGTGGTAATTTATTCCATGATCATAATCCTTGACTAACTCAAGCCATATTCGTTGACGGAGATTTAAATCTGGCTGAGTAAATATATACTTGAGACTTTTGTGATCAGTAAAAATTTGGCAGCTCTTCCCGATGAGGTAGTGTCTCCAAATTTTTAGAGCACGAACCACCGCGGCCAATTCCAGATCATGAGTTGGGTAATTTCCCTCGTGGGGTCGTAGCTGTCGCGATGCATATGCTACCACCTTGCCGTCTTGCATAAGCACGCATCCAAGTCCTTGTCTGGAGGCGTCACACTACACATCAAAACTGCGGTAGATATCTGGAAGAGTCAACATAGGTGCAGTTGTCAGCCGTATCTTTAGCTCATTGAAACTTTTCTCGCAGTCCTCAGTCCATTCAAACTTTTTATCCTTTTTTAGCAGCTCCGTCATGGGTTTAGCAATCTTGGAAAACCCTTCAATGAAACAACGGTAATATCCGGCTAATCCAAGAAAACTCCGGATCTGTGACACGGTCGTGGGTGGCAACCAATCGAGCACATCCTTTACTTTGCTCGGGTCCATGGCTATACCTTCGGCGGATAGCACATGTCCAAGAAATCCAACTTGCTTGAGCCAAAACTCGCATTTACTGAATTTGGCGTATAGCTGAAGGTCGTGTAGCACTGCTCGGAGGTGTTCTTTGTGATCTTATTCACTTTTTTGAGTAAATAAGTATGTCATCGATGAAGACTACCACGAACTTATCGAGGAAGTCCATGAATACTTTGTTCATCATATGCATGAAGAAGGCAGGGGCATTGGTGAGACCAGAGGACATAACTGTATATTCATAAAGACCGTATCGAGTGGAGAATGCGGTCTTAGGAATATCTTCCTTTTTAATCTTGAGCTGATGATATCCTGTCCGTAAATCAATCTTGGAGAATACCATGGCCCCACTGAGCTGATCAAACAAGTCATCAATCCTTGGCAGCAGATATTTATTTTTGATGGTGACGTCATTCAGGTGACGGTAATCCACACACACGCGGAGACTGCCATCCTTTTTGTTCACAAAGATAGCAGTTGATCCCCATGGTGAAGAGCTGGGACGGATACATCCTTTCTAGAGCATTTCATCAAGCTGTTTCTTTAGCTCCACTAATTCTGATGAGGGCATCCGGTAATACTACTTGTATAACGGTGCGGTTCTAGGCACAAGATCTATTGCAAACTCAAGCTCTCGATCAGGTGGCATGCCCGCCAGTTCTTCTGGAAATATATCAGGAAACTCACTGACCACGGGAATTAATTCCAACTCACCAGCCACAGCGGTGAAGACCATTTCTTTCTTGGGTATGCTTCCGCGAGCATAGAATTTTGTAGTCTGCCCCTTCTGACTGGTCAAAGTGACTTCTCGGGTCGCACAATTTATGCATACTTGGTATTGGGTCAACCAATTCATACCCAGGATAACATCCAACTTTACAAACTCAATGATTATCAAGGAAGTTGGAAAACAGACTCCATTGATGTTGATTTCCAGGTTACGGCAGACCAGATTGCTCTTGATTAAGGAGCCTGGGGTTTGTACCAGCATATTCTTGCCCAAAAGCGAACAAGAAAATTTGTTTTGGGCAACAAAACTCCGAGAAATAAACGAGTGGGAAGCCCCAGAGTCAAATAAAATTACGGCAGGTATGTTGTTAACAGAAAACATACCAATGACGACTTCGGGGTTCTCTTGGCTTTAGAGTCTGGATTGTTTATTGCATTTGGTTGCTGCATTGTTTGTTGCATAGCATGCATATAGCCTTAGTATTTGTTGCTAACAGTTTATCTGGCGAGTGTAGCTGGCATCGGTTCGTATCCACTACAGCCCAGCCTTTGCATTTCTCCAGTTTTCTTTCTTGCTCGTTATTCGGTGTTTGGTGTCAATTCTGTCCCAGCAGAGTGATGCCAAGTGATCCCGACACCGTTTGCAAAACTGGTGCTCAGGTATCGCACCAATTCTTTCTTTCAGCCCCACCTATCGTTTCGGTGATGGACATGCTTCTATCCTGAATCACTTTTTCATTTTTGTCGTGTTGGCAACCCTTAATGATCTTAGTTATTAAGAAAGGGAAATGTCAGCAGCCTCAGTTTTCCCCGTTATCCTATTTCTTGGACGAGTACGGATCTTTTTTCGTCCACTTGATAATAATGTGGTTGCGACCTTCATGTCCCACTATATGATTACCGAGTGCGTCCTCGCCTCCGAGCTAGTCCAGGTTGCTACCTGGCTAAGCTAGCACTTGGTGTAGCGCTGTTTACACCAATTCTTCCACACATTTATTCGTCCTCGCGCACACCGTCATAGCATGCTACATCGTAGAACCAGAGATCCCGCGGGATTAGTGTGCTTAAGTAGGCATGCATATTGTGTGACTAGCATTACTATGTGAATTTGTTAGAGTGTGTATTGATTGTTGTTGTGTGCTTTTGTTTAGTTGAGTTTCCTTTTGCTTCTTTCTCTTTGGGCCCCGGTGTTACATTAATTTTTCCCTATAAAGAGTTGCTCATCAATTGACACCGGACTCAAAGAAGCAACAATGATTTCAAATATTTGGAAACTCAGCTAAACAGAATGGAATTCTCAGCCGACTGCAGTGAAATGGGGAATATTTGATTTTGAGGCTGATAATCAATATTGCATTAGTGGGCACTCCTCACAACAGTACCGATAACTCAAGTCAACATCAGTACAAAGTCCTCACAGCAGTAATGATCAAGTCAGTAGCAAGACAAGTCAAGTACAAGATCAACGGTATATTTCCAGTCAAAGGAAGACAGTCAAACATATTTTCTCATGCAAATAATCAGCCATCGAATATTATGGGCATGTGTGTAGATTTCAGTCTGCATATTAGTATGAAGCTTTGGATGTAAGAAACCCAGTCTCTTTCCACACATTATTGGAAGAAATTTATGATGCAAGGCTCCTCAACTTTCCTCAGCATAATATGTGAACAATGTCCGGTCCAAGATACCCGGTCTTTCTCAACAAGATACCTCGGTAAAAGCTTCTGACAGACGGAAATGAATTTTTCTCAACAAGCAAACCAGAGGAGAAGCTTCTCAAGTACGGTACTCAGGCTTCTCCAGCACAATGATCAGACCAAGCTTCATGTGTAAGCTAAAGAGCCTTCTTCTGCACGATACCCAGACAAAAGATTTCAGAAGAAGTTATCAAGTCTTCCTCGGCAAGCTACTCGGATGGCTTCTCTCGTAAGCCACTCAGCCCCCATCAGTACAACACTATGTACCGTCCTCAGAGATTATATGATGAGTTGGAAATATCCGGCAGTACATCTCAAGAGTCAGATTAGCAATATTTTGGTCAGAAGTACAAATCAGTCAAAACATATGTCTACCTCAAGGATCAAGTGTTCGGTTGCATATGATTCTTACACATATGGTGAGCATGTATCCCCAATATCAGACACTCATACGAGGTACGACAAGGATCCAACAGGTATACCTAAGGAAAGTAAGGATCCCCCAACCTCATGAATCATGCAAATGAAGATAAGTAGAGATGCACATCTTATGTAATACAAGGATCTATAAGATCTAGTTAAGATATCAAAGAATCAATGGTCTTGACAGTGGCCACTAAGGCCAATATTCCCGCACCAACAAGGAGATCTCATGAACTCTTGTATGGTTGGCCTCGACAAAGAGCTCTGTACAGCTACAAGCCCCGAGTATATGTCATATACATGCGGAACCCAAGCACCAAGAGTAATGAAAAAAATATTGCACGAGCCATGACCATGGTCATACGAAGAATCAAGGATATATGTGGCCAACCTATTTCAATAAGATATCCTGACAAAGAAAATCATGACCATCAAAAGGATGAGACTGATAGCAACTGTATGATGAATTTTTGCATGACCATCAGGGTCTGGATACCCAAGTTAGTTAGTGGCCAGATTACATATGGAGCCACAAAGGCATACCCTCAGTGGATTACTCTGCTCTACAAGGACTTCATATCCCGCTGACCTGCTTAAAAAATGGTTAGTGCGGAATATCCAAATCTGTTCTGTCAAATCCAAGATTCTTTTGCAATCTCAGCAATTTGACTTCAGCGACATTATAAGGCATCGCACAACTTATTACCACATCTGGGTATACCGACAACATGGGTAAATCAAAAAATCAGCTCCAGACCAGGTATATCCACTTGTGTAACCTAGTACCCGGACAGCCTGTCATGAAAAGTATCTTCCCACCAGCATACCTGTCAGGACAGTCTCAAGATGTTAATATTTGAGGTATGCTACAGTTATAAGTCTATACCCTGTTATATTTCTCACGACAGAAGGCAGTCAAATCTTTGGTAGATATCCCATGATCGAGCCAAAGAAACAAATCAAATAAATCAGTACCACTTATGAGCAGGCAGATCCCGTCAGAAGATGGCCATGATTAATTCTCAGCATTTGTTGAAACCAGAAGGCCTGCATTTGTTTGAAGCAACCCCACGACAAGAGTAAAAAGGTTTTCATGACCAAAAGAAAATTTATGTTCAGATCCATTGAATATCACCCCGGGTATGGAGAATCAATGCCAGTAAAAAGGAATTGGTATGAGAAAAAACCTGTCAGGATTTGGGAAAGGTGAAGCAAACCACCCCAGAGCAAGGGAAGAAAATCATATGAAATTCTTGGGGGAACAATAAATAAAGGAAAAAGGATATCCGAGTTGGAAACGGTGTCCTAAAGTCATACTTGTTCCCGGAGCAACCAAATCTCGAGGACGATATTTCTTTAAGGGGGGGAAGGTTTATAACAGCCTGGATTTTGGCCCTTTTCTTTTTCTTTTAGTTTAATTGGTATTTGCTCTGTTTTTTCTTTTTGGAGTGGTTCTGTGGCCTTGCCACCTGGGAAATCATCCTCATTCCCCCTCCCAAGTGGCTCATCTTTCTCAAAACCTTGCCTAGATCATGTCACTCCACTACTTGACCAAACCCTAATTTCTTTTTCTAGGGAAAATTCCTTTTTCTATTAAAGAAATAACCCTGTCCGCCGTAGGTTGTGAAGCAACCTATATTCTGTCCATCTAAAATTCCAAAATAATTCTCATAATTCCTTTTGGTCATATGTTGCTAAAATATGCCCAAACTTTCCTGTCCTAGCTCAAGAATAATTCTCCAAAAATTATTCTTCATTTTTGTCCAGAGTGGCACTTTGTGAAGGAAGTGTCATTTATCTTATCGTGTTTGCTCACAAACTTGTTGGGCATTCTTTTATGTCCAAATAATTGCCATATGCGAAAATTCAACTTTATTTGCCTAGCCAATCTTCCTCAGTGATTTTTCAAAGTTTCTGTCAAACAGAAGCCACTGTGAAGGAAGTACTAGCTAGGAGAATCCAAATGAGTTCAAATTTTGCATGCCTCTTCATGTGCTCATATAATTAGCCTCCTCCAAATTTCAGCTCCATCCAATCATCTATGTGAGCACATGACCAAATCTTTGATTCTGGCAATATTTTCAGGTTGTGAAGCAAGTATAATTTTTATTGCTTCAAAATCCTGATAAATTACCAAATTGTTCTCCTACCCAAATAACTTCTCTCCACCAAAGTTAGCACCATTTCACCTAGCCATTATTTCTCCAAAATTCTTGCAAGTTTCTGGACAGAGAGAATAGCTGTGAAGGAAGTGCCATTTTGGTGAATCTAATTGGTATGGAATTCTTACAGCATCTCTATATGTTCAAATCATCAAGACTTGCCAAATTTTAGCTCAAGTGGAATCACCATGTGATTGCATCATCCAATTCTCATTTCTGGACCAGATTTGGCAGTTACAAAGCAACTATATTAAACCTTGGTCCAAACCTTCTCAAAGTTACCAGGATGAAAGTCCTTCTTACCCTAAACCTCGCAGACAAACTCTCTGGCTCCAATCCCCTTCCTGTTGATCAGCAGTTCTCACCCAAGTTTACTGCAGTAAACTTCAGAGGGTGATTACCATATACCATAGCAGTTTTCGTTGATCTACCACCGTAGTTGACACCTACCCTAGAAGAACTTACCCGTAGACAACAATTTCCAGCCCATCTCCCCCGCTACATGCCAGTGCACGCAGTGACCGTGTTAATGGCATCACTGCACACGCCTGCGTAATGCGATGGCGTCCGATGGCCGTTTGTGCTTGGCACCTCCTCCTCTAAATGCGCCTTGCGCGTGACCATGTCCATCGTCTTCCTCTCGTCGTCGCCGCTCCCCTGGACCCCTCTCCCCCTCCGTCCTCTTCCTCACCGACGCAAGCCGCCGCGTGCCCACGGACGAACTGTGGCGATTTGGCTCGGTTCGTCGCCGTAGTCATCCTCCCTGCGCTCCTTTGGCCTCATCCTCCCCGTGAGCTCTCCCCTGTGCCTTCCTCGTTGCCTGCCTCCGAGCTCATGCACGTGCACACGCGTCTGTCGCGTCGGCCACGCGTCCGCGGCGACGACAGCGCGGCACACCCCTCCCCTACCTATATAAGGCCACCCGTGCCCGTTTCTCCTCACCACTGGCCTCCCCCGCATCCTAGAAGCCTCCTTAACCACTCCCCGGAGCTCGAGCGCCTCCCTTTCCTCCCCATGGCCGTCGTGCCCGCCTCGGCCTCGGCCTAAATTCTCCCAACGCCGAGCTCCTCCCTCCCTGTCTCCACCACCAGAGACCTCCATCCTCACCGCGGAGCCACCCCAACACCTCTCCTCCTCCTCCCGTGGTTGTTTTCCACGAACTCCCTGGAGGCTGAAGCTCTCCTCCGCCGCAGCTCTCTGTTTCGTCTGCTTCACTGTTCTCTGGCATGGGCAGATCCCTCAGTCGGGTGCGGCTCGTCTCCCCGAGCTCGTCGGTGTGCTGCACGGCTCGGGGGATGGCGGGAGTCGGCCGGGCGAGCGCCGGTGCCGGCGACCTCTCCTCTGCCCTGCGCGCGGCGTCGGGGAAAGAAGAAGGAGGAGCGGGAGGAGGGAGTTGACCACGCATGGACCCCGCGGCCCCACGCGTCAGTGGCTCGGTAAGTGGAGGCGTAATCCACCGGATTACGTCTTTGCTTATCGAAAGCGTATTACCCTTCCAGTTCAGCCCAGAGTACGTTTTTGCTTCTAGAAAACGTATTTCCTTCTAATACGCTTTCTGTTTTTCTGTCCAGGCCCTGTTTGAAAATATTTTCATTACAGATAGGTCCCTGGCAGAAAACACTTCATATCTTTTTACTCCCAACTCCAAATGAGGTGATTCCAAAGCCCACTTCTTCGTTTCGTCGAGTCCGTTCTGTTGGTGTCATTTTCACCATGTGACAACATTCTGAAAATGACCATTTTGCCCTTGCACGTAAACAGCCCCTTTGAGAGAGAAGTGTTTCCGGTGAATCTTTCTGCGATCTTTCCGCACAACTTCCCCGTGTTTTCTTCATCCCCAGGCAAGCCACAAACACCATTTGCATGATGGCCATGCATTAGCATTGGTTTTCAACTTGAATCTTTAATCACTGTATGCTTGCTTTGTTACTGATGTCGTTATTTCGGTTATGTTTATGGATCGGTGGTTACCGTCTTGCTATGTTTTCTTACACTCTGTTATCACGTTCTACTTGCTAGTAGTACTTTCATATTGTTCATGCTTGATAGCAATACATGTTGGGTTGGTCATGTTCTTCGGTGCATGACTGACGTTGGTTACCGAGTATCGTTAAAATGCTTTGTTCCTTGTTGTTAGTAGGTTAAGTGTTTACTCGGTTATGTTATTGATGTGTTCTTGCATGGTACTTAATGTTCATGATAATGGTCATGTTATGCTATGAGTAGTGTTGTACTTGTAATATTCATGCTCATCATTATGCCATGCTCAGTTGGATATGATTCACTGTTGATATGGTGTATAGTTATGTTGTACCCTCATGCTTATGTTGATATCATGCTCATGCATTGTAATTGCATCATGTTATGTTTATCATGGCTCAGCATATTGCATTCAAGTTTAACCGGATTAAATTGAACTTGAACAATTGTTGGCTGAGTCATGGTGCCACCATATCGAGCTGACCAGTGCAACCACGCTTACCTTTATAGGAAGGTCCTAACTTGGTCTATTGGCATGCCTCTCGCCGGTGCCTCGAATGAGGGAAGGTTACGGGCGCGCGCTACCCTGATCAGGTAGGCAGGCATAAGCCTTGTGTGCTCGTTGTTGTTGTTATGTGCACATGTACCCGTTTGGAACGGTTTATTGTTTTGGCCACGACGGTGGTCGTTGGTGTCTTTGGTAGACACGGGGCCACCCAGGACTAGCCCAGTGGGGAGTGAGTCGGAGTGGCCGGGAGAGTGTCATGGCAGTAGATCGTTTTTGTCAGAACGCCGTTGGTCCACCAGAATGGGAGTGTGAGGCCACGGGTTCCGTGGTGTGGGTACAGTGTACTAACCTCTGCAGAGTGTATACTAAATCTATCGATAGCCGCGCCCGCGAATAAGGGGCCAGTTCATGTCGGTCACACTATGGGTCAACAGTATTAATAATAACCTGATTAATGACAACCCCGGTTCGATGATGAGATAAGTTGGTTGTGATCGCCGGAAAGATCACCGTTTGAGACCAAGTGCTGGTCATGGTTGTGATCGCCGGAAAGATCACCGTTTGGTTACGAGGTAACCCGTTGAGCCCAGAGTGGTTCCGTTTGTGATCTGTGAATGATCATCGTGGTATCGAGGATACCAAGTTGTTGTCTACTCATGATGTTGTGCGAGAATCGTGGGTAAAAATCAAACTCCTTGTGGTCATTTAATGATTACTACGGTATTGTTTATACCAAGCTTGATTTTATCCTGAGATGATCGTGTGATGTCCGAGGTTGGTAAGTGATGCATCTGATGGTTACGAGATAACCCGAGCGGAATAAGTAGTGCATATAGTGTCATCATGTTGCATGCTAGTATCGACAGAGTTATATGTTCATGCCATGCTCATATTGTTCTAGTTGTATCATGTTCATGTTGTTCACGCCATGCTATCCTGAAGATCTCATGTCAATTCATGCTTAATCTGTAATTGCCATGTTGTTGTTTGTCTTGAATGCTTCTGGTTATTGTGAGCTTGCAAGTACATTCAATGTACCGACCTGGCGTGTCATGCCAGTTTGCAGGACATGCCGGATTTGATTGCTTGCTTTTCGTGGTTTCCGTTCGTGCGAGCTAGGATAAGCGTTCCAGCCAGAGTCCCTGCGGAGTGGAGTTCACCACCGTCGTCGTTGTTCCGCTACCCGTAGTTTTTCCGCTGCTTCGAGTTGTTCTGCTGCTTGCATAGAGCAACTGAGGATGGCGTAGTGTCGCCGTGCCGATGTTATTCATTGTAATATCGGAGACCTTGTATTCATATTCGTGTAATAATAGAAAGCTGGTTTGTTCTATGCTAAGCGATGCCGTATTCGAAGACTTCTCCTCGATCTACGAAATTTGGAATACGGGCGTTTGATTTCTCGAGCGGGTTGCCACCCCGATCCGCATGGAGCAGGGGGCCTTCGGACGTCAGCCCAGGATAACACCTTACGCACGACAGGTCCAAGATACAGCATTCCAGGTACAAGAATATTCATCAAATACATGTATAGAAGATTACATCATTGATGAATACAATCATCTGGCATATCCCTAAGGCTATTTAAATGGCAGTGGAAGTCTGGTGGCGGAAGTCTTGGTTTGACAGCATAACAACTCTGGCTGGGCTCCACAACTCACAGGACTGGCAAGGTTATGGCATAGCACGACGGATCAAGCGAACAATCCAGGCACGACCTACAAGGTGGCATGACACGCCAGGTCAGTACATTGAATGTACTTGCAACACAACCAAATACATAGCATCCAAACAAGTAGAAGACAAAGAAAGAACCAAGCACATGCAACAACCTATCTCATATCAATTACTAAACATGGCATGATATAGATCAATTAAGCATGAACAACATCATAGCATCTACTAACATGGTAATAACATGGCATATCAAGACATCCTTATAACATGGTAATAGCAAACATAGCATATCATCTCAATCATGGCATAATTGAACATATAAATCAAAGCATGGCATGGCATCATGAAACTATGCTGAATATAAACTACCGGCCATATCCAATGCAGACATAGCATGTTAACTTTATGCAAACTATCTCCTATTCTGCCATGGTTCTTTAAATGCAAACATATTACTCATGCAATGAAACCAAACTTGTGCACTGAGTCCCTCAGACTCTCTTACCAACGGATTGCCTCGCAACCAAACGGTGATCATGCGTGGATCAAATACGGAACCACACTCGGTTCAACGGGTTACCTTGTAACCAAAGGGTGATCTTTCCGGCGATCACAACCATGACCAACACTTGGTCTCCAACACTCACCAAGACCTCGTCTCGTGATCATATCAAAACATCTTCATGACTTCTCACGGCTATCTCATAGTCCAAGTCACCACATTCTTGTTGCCACATTAATTAACTTAATTATTTCAGGTTTATCCTCCATTTCGACCAAGACCCAATAGTGTGACCTACTATGAACTGTGTTGCTATCGATAGACTTTATAAACACTCTGCAGAGGTAGCGCACTGTACCCACACCACGGAACCCATGGCCTCGTCATCCCATTCAGGTGGACCAACGGCATTCTGACGAAACCGACCTACTATCATGAGACTCTCCCGGCCACTCTAACTCACTCCCCACTGGGCTAGTCCTGGGTGGCCCCGTGTCTACCAAAGACACCAATGGCCACCGTCGTGGCCAAACATAAACGGTCCCAAACGGGGACCCAGTACTATAACAACAACAACGGGCACACAAGGCTTATGTCCGCCTACCTGATCAGGGTAGCGCGCACCCATAACCTTCCCTCGTTGGAGGCACCGGCGAGAGGCATGCCAATAGATCGCATTAAGGCCTTCCCATAAAGGCAAATGTGGTTGCACTGAAAAAGTTTGATTTGGCGGCACTATGACTCGATCCCATCGATGACGGAGGAGTTTGTTATTATTAAGTCATTTTATTTCCTTCTCCATCATCATGAACATGAATGCAACAATGAGCATACATCATACAAATGCTTTAATAAAATATCGAGCTTTTCAAGTGAACAACTACAGCATAAAGAACATGACAATACCAAGTACTAGCATATCCACGGTGCATTACAATCATCATAGCATTTTATAATGATGTCATGAAAATAAACTAGAGTAGTGACATGGCATTATCAATAACAACATTCTAATTAGCATTGCAAAAGATATCACGAAAACACAAGCATGCATGATAGGCATAATGAAATGACTGCAAATGAAAACGATAAGAAACAACTGCAACCACACACACAAGGTGCAAGCAAAGTCAACATGCAAGTTCGGGGCTCATGGTAAGAGGTTGGCTTGCCTGGGGGTCGACAAATACTCCGGGAATAAGTGGGAAACGATCGCGGAAAGATTTGCCGGAAACAGTTCTCTCTCGGAGGGGGCTGTTTATGGGCAAGGGAAAAATGGTCATTTTCACTGTGTGAAAACATAATGAAAATGATACCAATGGAAATAGCTCGACGAACATAGAACGTGAGCGCTGGAATCACCTCATTCGGAGTTACGGGTAAAAAGATACAGACGTTTAAAGCTCAGGGACTAGTCTGTAAAACTACTTCTACAAACATGTCCTTGGTAGCTTAAACAGAACGTGTCTTTTTTGAGAATATGTTTTCCAGAGAGGAAAACGTATTTCCGGCCGAAGAAGAGGAAGAATACGCTTTCAGCGATTGAAAGCGCACTTCCCAGGAATACCCTTTCACGTGGGGAAAGCGGCTTCCCGGCGGGGGCGCGTCCACTTAACCGACGTGGCCAGCGGGGCCACGCCCTACGGTCGCCGACAGGTGGGGTCACGCGGAAAGGGGCCCGCCTGGCCTGGCTTCTTATTCCTCCCGCTCGGGATCGAGCGAGGCAGAGGGAGGGGACTGCCCCGACGGCGATCGCCGGCGACTCCGGCCACCGCTCACGACGGCCGACCTACCCAGATGCTTAGCATGAAGAGGCGCATATCGGGGTGGTAGCCTCTGCCACCGACGAGCGCCGAACTGGCCGCGGTTGAGCTCGCGGCGGGAAGGATCTTTGGTCGCCGGTGAAGTGGGGGCTACGTTGGAGGAGAGGAGAGGCCGAGGCCACGGGGAGGCTCGCCGGAGCATGGGGGATGCATTGGTGGAGGTGGAACAGCGAGGGGGCTCGGGATCACCGGAATCTAGAGAGACCCGAGGCGGCGACCATGGCGGCGGTGGTGGTCGAGGAGCGACTCTGGGTAGGGGTGAGTGGCTTGGGGAGGCTTGGGGAGAGGCGGAGTGGCTGATGGTGATCTCCAAATGGCCTCGGGAAGGCTATATATAGCCAGGGCAAAGGCACCCGAGCCGGTCGCCGCCGAGCACGTCCAGCCATGGCTCTGCCGGCTGCAGCAGTCACGGGGGTGCACGGGAAGGCGACGAGGGGGAAGGGGGCGAGCGCCAGAGGCTCACGGAGACGAGCAACGCTCGCCGACGAGGGGGAGAAGAAGACAGAAGCGAGGAAGATGACGATGGCCACAATAGCGCATTGTTCGGTAATTGGCACGGCTCACCGGAGAAGAAAACAAAGGGGGTCCAGAGGGAAGAGGACGCCGAGGGGGAACTGTAGGACATTAATGGCGAGGCCAGAGCCGGTCGGAGCAACGTTGCCGACGAGAACAGTGGCTAGACCACCGTTTTCGGCTGGCTAACTCGTGATCACCACGGACAAGGCGCGGTCTGGAGTTTTTACTAAAGCCAGCTCATGTCTACTGCGTAGTCCTACGAGGATAGAGTGTTACTACGGTAAATGAACGGGCAGAGACAAATGGAGCTAAGTAATCCAAGCTCCACAAATTTGCTGTTGCAAACTTGGCCACACTCTAGAGATAAAAACAGAGAAGTTAAAAGGTAAATCTGATGTCTGAGAGGCTTAGGGTAGTAAGGACTACGGTCCTGGGAATTTTTAGGTCATTAGGACAAAGATTTAATATAGTTGCAGTGCAACTACCAAATCTGGTCCAGAAACTAGATGATGAACAAGCACTCACTAGGTGAGGGAGTCCTGGAGTAAGGGGTCCTCGGGTGTCCGGCCTGGTGTCCGTGGGCCGGACTTATGGGCTATGAAGACATGAAGACCGAAGATTGAACCCGTGTCCGGATTGGACTCTACTTGGTGTGGAAGACAAGCTTGGCGACCGACTATGAAGATTCCCTCTTATGTAACCGACTCCATGTAACCCTAGATCTCTCCGATGTCTATATAAACCGGAGAGCATTGTCCGGATAGGTGCTACCTCTTGAGCACTGCGTTGGATTTCCTTGAAGAGGAAAGGGTGATGCAGCAGAGTAGAGTAAGTATTCCCTCAGTTTTTGAGAACCAAGGTATCAATATAGTAGGAGGCTACGCGCGAGTCCCTCGTACCTACACAAAACAAATAGCTCCACGCAACCAACACAATTAGGGGTTGTCAATCCCTTCACGGTCACTTACGAGAGTGAGATCTGATAGAGATGATAGATAATATTTTTGGTATTTTTGGTATAAAGATGCAAAATAAAATAAAATCAAAGTAAAAAGCAAAAATCAATAATAAAGTGTTTGGAGATTAATATGATAAGAATAGACCCGGGGGCCATAGATTTCACTAGTGGCTTCTCTCAAGATCATAAGTATTTTACGGTGGGTGAACGAATAACTGTTGAGCACTTGACAGAATTGAGCATAGTTAGGAGAATATCTAGGTATGATCATGTATATAGGCATCACGTCCGAGACAAGTAGACCGACTCCTGCCTACATCTACTACTATTACTCCACTCATCGACCGCTATCCAGCATGCATCTAGAGTATTAAGTTCAAGAAAACAGAGTAACGCCTTAAGCAAGATGACATGATGTAGAGGGATAAATTCATGCAATATGATAAAAAAAACCATCTTGTTATCCTCGATGGCAACAATACAATCGTGCCTTGCTGCCCCTCATCCTTTGGGAAAGGACACTTTGCAAGATTGAAGCCAAAGCTAAGCACTTCTCCCATTGCAAGAAAAACCAATCTAGTAGGCCAAACCAAACTGATAATTCAAAGAGACTTGCAAAGATAACCAATCATACATAAAAGAACTCAGAGAAGATTCAAATATTGTTCATAGATAGACTTGGTCATAAACCCATAATTCATCGGTCTCAACAAACACACTGCAAAAAGAAGATTACATCGAATAGATCTCCACGAGAGAGGGGGAGAACATTGTATTGAGATCCAAAAAGAGAGAAGAAGCCATCTAGCTACTAACTATGGACCCGAAGGTCTGAGGTAAACTACTCACACTTCATCGGAGAGGCCATGATGATGTAGAAGCCCTCTGTGGTGGATTCCCCTTCCGGCGGAGCTCCGGAACAGGCCCAAGACGGGATCTCGTGGATACAGAAAGTTGCGGTGGTGGAATTAGGTTTTTGGCTCCGTATCTGATCGTTTGGGGGTACGTAGGTATATATAGGAGGAAGGAGTATGTCGGTGGAGCAACGGGGGGCCCACGAGGCAGTGGGGCGCGCCCCCACCCTCGTGGCCACCTCCTTTATTTCTTGACGTGGGGTCCAAGTCTCTTGGATTATGTTCGGTGAGAAAATCATGTTCCCGAAGATTTCATTCCGTTTGGACTCCGTTTGATATCTCGTTTCTTCGAAACACGGAAATAGGCAAAAAAACAGCAATTCTGGGCTGGGCCTCCGGTTAATAGGTTAGTCCCAAAAATAATATAGAAGTGGAAAATAAAGCCCAATATGGTCCAAAACAGTAGATACTATAGCATGGAGCAATCAAAAATTATAGATACGTTGGAGACGTATCAGGCATCCCTAAGCTTAATTCCTGCTCGTCCTCGAGTAGGTAAATGATAAAAAGAGAATTTTTGATGCGGAGTGCTACTTGGCATAATTTCAATGTAATTCCTCTTAATTGTGGTATGAATATTCAGATCCGAAAGATTCAAGACAAAAGTTCATATTGACATAAAAATAATAATACTTCAAGCATACTAACTAAGCAATTATGTCCTCTCAAAATAACATGGCCAAAGAAAGTTCATCCCTACAAAATCATATAGTTTAGTCATGCTCCATTTTCGTCACACAAGAGTGCTCTCATCATGCACAACCCCAATGATAAGCCAAGCAATTGTTTCATACTTTAGTAATCTCAAACTTATAAACCTTCACGCAATACATGAGCGTGAGCCATGGATATAGCACTATGGGTGGAATAGAATATGATGATGGGGGTTATGTGGAGAAGACAAAAAAGGAGAAGATCTCACATCAACGAGGCTAATCAACGGGCTATGGAGATGCCCATCGATTGATGTTAATGCAAGGAGTAGGGATTGCCATGCAACGGATGCACTAGAGCTATAAATGTATGAAAGCTCATCAAAAGAACCTAAGCGGGTGTGCATCCAACTTGCTTGCTCACGAAGACCTAGGGCACTTGAGGAGACCTATTGTTGGAATATACAAGCCAAGTTCTATAATGAAAAATTCCCACTAGTATAGGAAAGTGACAAAACAAGAGACTCTCTATCATGAAGATTATGGTGCTACTTTGAAGCACAAGTGTAGCAAAGGATAGTAGCATCGTCCCTTCTCTCTTTTTCTCTCATTTTGCACAAGTGTGGCAAAGGATAGTAGCATTGTCCCTTCTCTCTTTTTCTCTCATTTTTTTATTGGGCCTTCTCTTTTTTTATGTCCTTTCTCTTTTTTTATATATTCCTCACTTGGGACAATGCTCTAGAAAATGATGATCATCACACTTCTTTTTATTTACAACTCAATGATTACAATTCGATACTAGAACAAAGTATGACTCTATATGAATGCCTCCGACGGTGTACTGGGATATGCAATGAATCAAGAGTGACATGTATGAAAGAATTATGAACGGTGGCTTGCCACAAATACTATGTCAACTACATGATCATGCTAAGCAATATGACAATGATGAATGTGTCATGAAGAACGGTATGGTGGAAAGTTGCATGGCAATATATCTCAGAATGGCTATGGAAATGCCATTATAGGTAGGTATGGTGGCTGTTTTGAGGAGGATATAAGGAGGTTTATGTGTCAAAGGGCGTATCATATCACGGGGTTTGGATGCACCGGCGAAGTTTGCACCAACTCTCAATGTGAGAAAGGGCAATGCACGGTACCGAAGAGGCTAGCAATGATGGAGGGGTGAGAGTGCGTATAATCCATGAACTCAACATTAGTCATAAAGAACTCACATACTTATTACAACAATCTACAATCCATCAAAAACCAAAGTACTACACGCATGCTCCTAGGAGGATAGATTGGTAGGAAAAGACCATCGCTCGTCCTCGACCGCCACTCATAAGGAGGACAATCAAATAGCACCTCATGTTTCAAATTTGTTACATAACGTTTACCATACGTGCATGCTACGGGACTTGCAAACTTCAACACAAGCATTTCTCAAATTCACAACTACTCAACTAGCACGACTTTGATATTATCACCTCCATATCTCAAAACAATTATCAAGCATCAAACTTTTCTTAGTATTCAACGCACTCAAAAGAAAGTTTTACAAATCTTGAATACCAAGCATATTATTATTAAGCAAATTACCATGCTATTTATGAATCTCAAAATAATCTAAGTGAAGCATGAGAGATCAATAGTTTCTATAAAACAAATCCACCACCGTGCTCTAAAAGATATAAGTGAAGCACTAGAGCAAAACTATATAGCACAAAAGATATAAGTGAAGCACATAGAGTATTCTATCAAATTCCAATTCATGTATGGCTCTCTCAAAAGGTGTGTACAGCAAGGATGATTGTGGTAAACTAAAAAGAAAAGACTCAAATCATACAAGGCGCTCCAAGCAAAATACATATCATGTGGTGAATAAAAATATAGCTCCAAGTAAAGTTACCGATGGAAGTAGACGAAAGAGGGGATGCCTTCCGGGGAATCCCCAAGCTTTGACTTTTTGGTGTCCTTAGATTATCTTGGGGGTGCCATGGGCATCCCAAAGATTAGGCTCTTGCCACTCCTTGTTCCATAATCCATTAAAAGATTTCACCCAAAACTTGAGAACTTCACAACACAAAACTCAACAGAAATCTCGTGAGCTCCGTTAGCGAAAGAAAACAAAATACCACTTCAAGGTACTGTAATGAACTCATTATTTGTTTATATATGTGTTAAACCTACTGTATTCCAACTTCTCTATGGTTTATAAACTATTTTACTAGCCATAGATTCATCAAAATAAGCAAACAACACACGAAAAACAGAATCTGTCAAAAACAGAACAGTCTGTAGTAATCTGTAATTAACGCAAACTCCTGGAACTCCAAAAATTCAGCAAAACTAGGAAGACCTAGGAAAAATTTTTATTGATCAGAAGCAATCGGAATCACTATTTTATCACGTTCTGGTGATTTTTAACAATTGTTTTCGCGAACCGAAAGTTTCTGGAAATTACAGTAAGATCAAATAACTATCATCCAAGATGATCCTATATGTTTAACTTGGCACAAACACTAATTAAAACATAAAACCTCATCTAAACAGAAGGTAGATGGATTATTTATTCCTAAACATAAATAAAAGAAAAAAAACTAAAAATAAAATTGGGTTGCCTCCCAACAAGCGCTATCGTTTAACGCCCCTAGCTAGGCATAAAAGCAAGGATAGATGTAGGTATTGCCATAATAGTGGTATGGCAAATCATGAAAACTTCTCTCATATTCTCTACATTCAGCAGCGAGTTTTCTTTGAGGCAAGCAAAAATAATCAAAAGGGCTAAATTTAATGGGACAAAAGTCCCCAAGATCAATCTCGGGAGGTATGGGATCCTCCCTAGGCCCTTTATATTGCACAACCAATTCATCATTAAGAGCATTCTTTTGGCAAAAAGCTACAAGCCTTTGTTCAAGAGGAAAACCTAGTCCATTATTCTGAATACCAAAATCATCATTAAGCTCAGAATTTTATCAACTAGAACATCGGCAGGAACCCTTTTCCTAAGATTTTCATTATAAGCAATATGATCTGAAGATTGCAAACGCATCATGTCTTCTTGATTAAAAAGGATAGCTTCAATGGGAGGATGACTAGCATCTACCCTATAATGCGCAAAGATTTCTTTGGCCTCTTTTATCATAAATCTAAACTCATGAGCCAAAAATATAGTGGCGGCACGCTTAACAGAAGAATGCTCAATGTTAGAGAATTCTAAGAAAATTCTTTGTATGCAAGGTTTCATGTGCGTAAATTGCCTTTCAAGTTCAACTATAATCATGGCAAAAGCGTCCGCAAGACTACTAGTTCTATGAAGAATAGAACCACCCATAGAAGGCAAAGCACCGGCACAAGTAAAGAAATCTTGAATAACTCCTTTTCCAATAATATTACCACTATCGACTCGAATTTTTTTGTATGCAAGGTAGGGGGTTGTTCAGCAGAAGCATCAGAATTTTCCATGATATTATTATTGTCCATATCGGCAATAATTTCCCCAAATTCAAACATAACGAAAAACAAGCGAGAAAAAACCAAACGGAAAAGAGAGGGCGGATAAAACCGTGAGGGTGAAGTGGGGGAGAGGAAAACGAGAGGCAAATGGGAAATAATGTAATGCGAGAGATAAGGGATTTGTGATGGGTACTTGGTATGTTGAATTTTGCGTAGACTCCCCGGCAACGGCGCCAAAAATCTTCCTTGCTACCTCCTGAGCACTGCGTTGGATTTCCTTGAAGAGGAAAGGGTGATGCAGCAGAGTAGAGTAAGTATTCCCCTCAGTTTTTGAGAACCAAGGTATCAATCCAGTAGGAGGCTACGCGCGAGTCCCTCATACCTACACAAAACAAATAGCTCCACGCAACCAACGCGATTAGGGGTTGTCAATCCCTTCACGGTCACTTACGAGTGAGATCGATAGAGATGATAGATAATATTTTGGTATTTTTGGTATAAAGATGCAAAATAAAATAAAATCAAAGTAAAAAAGCAAAAAGCAATAATAAAGTGTTGGGAGATTAATATGATAAGAATAGACCCGGGGGCCATAGATTTCACTAGTGGCTTCTCTCAAGAGCATAAGTATTTTACGGTGGGTGAGCAATTACTGTTGAGCAATTGATGAAATTGAGCATAGTTATGAGAATATCTAGGTATGATCATGTATATAGGCATCACGTCCGAGACAAGTAGACCGATTCCTGCTGCATCTACTACTATTACTCCACTCATCGACCGCTATCCGGCATGCATCTAGAGTATTAAGTTCAAGAAAACGAGTAACGCCTAAGCAAGATAATATGATGTAGAGGATAAATTCATGCAATATGATAAAACCCCATCTTGTTATCCTCGATGGTAACAATACAATCGTGCCTTGCTGCCCCTCATCCTTTGGGAAAGGACACATAAGATTGAACCCAAAGCTAAGCACTTCTCCCGTTGCAAGAAAAACCAATCTAGTAGGTCAAACCAAACTGATAATTCGAAGAGACTTGCAAAGATAACCAATAATACATTAAAGAATTCAGAGAAGATTCAAATATTGTTCATAGATAGACTTGATCATAAACCCACAATTCATCGGTCTCAACAAACACACCGCAAAAAGAAGATTACATCGAATAGATCTCAACGACAGAGGAGAAGAACATTGTATTGCGATCCAAAAAGAGAGAAAGCCATCTAGCTACTAACTATGGACCCGAAGGTCTGAGGTAAACTACTCACACTTCATCGGAGAGGCTATGATGATGTAGAAGCCCTCCGTGGTGGATTCCCCTTTCGGTGGAGCTTCGAAACAGGCCCCAAGATGGGATCTCGTGGATACAGAAAGTTGCGGCGGTGGAATTAGGTTTTTGGCTCCGTATCTGATTGTTTAGGGGTACGTAGGTATATATAGGAGGAAGGAGTGCGTCGGTGGAGCAACGGGGGGGCCACGAGGCAGGGGGCGCGCCCTAGGGGGTGGGCACACCCCCCCACCCTCGTGGCCACCTCCTTTCTTTCTTGACGTGGGGTCCAAGTCTCCTGGATCATGTTCGGTGAGAAAATCACGTTCCCGAAGGTTTCATTCCGTTTGGACTCCGTTTGATATTCCGTTTCTTCGAAACACTGAAATAGGCAAAAAACAGCAATTCTGGGCTGGGCCTCCGGTTAATAGGTTAGTCCCAAAAATAATATAAAAGAGGGAAATAAAGCCCAATATGGTCCAAACCAGTAGATAATATAGCATGGAGCAATCAAAAATTATAGATACGTTGGAGACGTATCAATAGGACAGATTCATTACCATATTCACATAGGCTAGACTTCTAGGGTTTAGCCATTACGATCTCGTGGTAGATCAAGTCTTGTAACACTCATATTCATCAAGATCAATCAAGTAGGAAGTAGGGTATTACCTCCTAGAGAGGGCATGAACCTGGGTAAAAATCGTGTCCCCCGTCTCCTATTACCATCGATCCTAGACGCACAGTTCGGGACCCCCTACCCGAGATCCACCGGTTTTGACACCGACATTGGTGCTTTCATTGAGAGTTCCACTGTGCCGTCGCCAAGAGGGTTGATTGCTCGCCTTGTTGTCAAGGATAATATCATCTCCGGAGGAGCCCTGGCCCTAGGCCAGACCCTCCGGCTTGGCGGCTTCTTCATGACTGCCGGCTCAGCCCTTAAGCCGACGATGACCTCTCAAGTCATCGAAAATCGCCTCCGCGTTGATCCCGAATACTCCGCCCGCATGGATCCAATGGAGTTATCGTTGTTGAACGAACTCCTGGATCGCATGGCCGCCTTGGGGGTCGCAACATACTATGATCGGGTCGGGCTTAAACCCGACCAGAGAGAAATTAAAACTCCACCGATCACCCATCAAATAGCTGTAGTCGAGGAGCGGAGCAACTCTTCCACTATATTGAAGACGAACTATGTTCGGATCGCCGATCTCGAAGAGCCGGATATTTTCCAGCAGAAAAGCATGTCTCTTCCTCCGAACATAGAGTCGGATGACGAGCCTAAAAAATCAGTCGATATCCCGAAGCCCGAACTGTCCGGTCCGGTAGACATCCAAACTCCGGATCCACAATCGGGTCAGGGTTCGGATTCAATTCCACCCACCCACCCGGGCATAGATGCTCTCAGGAGCATCAATCAACATCTCAGGAAACGGTCCACCACTTCTGGGCCAGATTCCTCGTTAAAAACAAGGTAAAAGACTGTTGCGACGAAGACGCGATAGCAGCATTCTCCAACAACTGCGCGGACGAAGGTATCCTTAACGCCACCAATCGCCGACGCATACCAAAGTTCACTGACCTAGCAACTATCGTACAAAACTACAACGCGATGGAAAGCACCTAGAAAACTCGGTCGACTTCTTGGGAACCATCCGGCTCCCCTACGAGCAAAAAGGGCGGCGCCCGTGGCACGCCCAAATTAATAGTCAAAAACATAAACCTATTCGTTGCACGGCACCGTTCTGGAGGGATGGCTCAATGGCCCAAGCAAAATACACACGACGCCGGATACCGTGGCAACCCACAGCCTTAGAGCATGTTGGATACTTCGGCAGGTAGCCAAGAGCGGTGAGGACATCCTTATCAAGGACACCCCTGAACAACACCCTCCAGCAAACGATGACAATAGAGTATTGGCAGTCTTCGAGACATTCGCTTCAAACAACAAGCGTAAAAGGGCCCTGCGCTATCTTGCCGAAGTTTGCCAGGTCGCTGCAATTGACCCCTGGAATGACACGGCCATAACCTTCAACTCCAATGACGAACCTAAATACAGAATAGTCCGAACGCCAGCTTCCCTAGTCCTCAGCCCCATCGTGGATGGCTTTCGACTTACAAAAGTCCTCATGGACGGCGGCAACGGACTAAACCTCATTTACGAGGACACGCTCCACAAGATGGAAATAGACAGGAGCCGCATCGAGAAAAGTAGCACAACCTTTCGAGGTATCATTCCCACCCAGGAAGCTCGGTGTGCAGGAAAAATTACACTTGATGTGGTGTTCGACACGCTAGAGAATTATCGGTCCGAAGAAATAACTTTCCAGGTGGCCCCTTTCAACAGTGGGTACCATGCCCTGTTAGGGCGAGAGGCCTTCATGCGCTTTCAAGCCATACCTCATTATGGGTATATGAAGCTAAAAATGCCCGGGCCTAATGGAATAATCACCCTCGTCGACGATCCGGACATAGCCCTCCGCGTCGAGAATAAACCGCATCCTTGGCCCTCGAGGCATTGTCTGAGGCCCTTGCGGCCGAAGAACTAACCGCACTACGCTCCACCATGGATAAGGACGATGTGATCCTGGACAAACGACCCAAATCCACTTCCTTCAAGCCAGCAGAAGAAATAGTCAAATTTCAGGTCCATCCAACAGACCCGAAGAAGACAGCGTCTATCGGAGCGCTACTCAGCCCTACAGTCGACGCCGCACTACGAGACTTCCTGCACGAAAACTGGGATATATTTGCCTGGCATCCTTCCATATGCCAGGAATCCCGCACGAGTTGGCTGAACATAGCCTCAACATACTAAAGGGATATAAGCCGGTCAAGCAAACTCTGCGGCGCTTTTCCAAACACAAATGACAAGCTATGGGGGAGGAGCTAGCCAAACTCATCGAGGTCGGATTCATCAAAGACATTAAACATACGGACTGGCTGGCAAACTTGGTAATGGTACCAAAGAAGGATAAATCCTGGCGCCTATGCGTCGATTTCAAAGACCTTAACAAGGCTTGCCCTAAGGATCCCTTTCCTCTTCCCCGCATTGATCAAATCATTGACGCTACCGCAGGTCACCACTCGTTGTGCTTCCTTGATGCATATTCCAGATACCATCAAATCAAAATGAAGGAGTCCGATCAAGCCGGAACAACATTCATTACACCATACGGGCCGTTTTGCTTCAACACCATGCCTTTCGGGATCAAGAACGCCGGTGCCACCTACCATCGCATGATCCAAACATGCCTCGAGAAACAGATCGGCAAAACAGTGGAGGCCTACGTGGACGACATCGTCATCAAAACTAGACACGTAGAAACACTAATAGACGACTTGCGTCTCACATTCGACAACCTCCGCACATACGACATCAAGCTTAACCCGGAAAAGTGCGTCTTCGGCGTCCTCGCCGGTAAACTATTGGGCTTCATCGTTTCCAATAGAGGAATTGAAGCAAATCCAGCCAAAATCCGAGCTCTGTCACAACTGGCCACGCCAACCGAACTCAAACAGGTCGAAAAACTCGCTGGGTGTGTGGCAGCTCTAAGCCGCTTTATCTACAGGTTGGGAGAAAAGGCGCTGCCGCTCTATCTCCTTCTACGGCACCGATAACTTCGAGTGGACAGACGCGGCGACGGCCGGACTAGAAGAAATAAAAGCCCTTCTGGCAAGCAACCCAATCCTAGCCACACCAAACACCGGCGAACCAATGCTCTTATACATATCAGCAACACACCAGGTGGTGAGCGCCGTACTCGTCGTCGAACGAGAACAGGACGGACACAAATTTCCGCTCTAGAAGCCGGTATACTACGTATCAACCGTCCTCACACCATGCAAATCCCGGTACCCTCATTATCAAAAAATAGCATATGCAGTCCTCATGGCATTTCGAAAATTGCAACACTACTTTCAGGAGTGCTCTATCACGGTGGCCTCCGAAGTGCCCCTCAATGATATAATTAACAACCGGGATGCAACGGGTCGGATTGCCAAATGGGCCATTGAGCTCCTGCCATTCGAAATCACGTACAAACCACGTAGAGCCATCAAATCCCAGGTACTGGCCGACTTCGTCGCCGAATGGACAGAAGCCGAATTCCCTAAAGAGTATGGTGCGTATTCCAACTGGGTGATGCATTTTGACGGCTCCAAGATGTTTGCAGGGCTAGGGCCGGGCGTCGTATTAACGTCCCCCACAGGAGATATCGTCCAGTACGTACTCCAAATATTATACCCAGACTCCAACAACACAGCCAAATATGAGGCCTTGCTACATGGCCTCTGGATGGCCGTATCAATGGGAATACAACGCCTGGAGGTGCGCTGGGACTCAAACCCGTGGGCCAGACTGATGGCCTATGAACACATATACCGAAGATTGAACCCGTGTCCGGATTGGACTCTACTTGGTGTGGAAGACAAGCTTGGCGACCGATTATGAAGATTCCTTCTTATGTAACCGACTCCATGTAACCTTTGATCTCTCCGGTGTATATATAAAGCCGAGAGCATTGTCCGGATAGGTGCTACCTATTGAGCACTGCGTTGGATTTCCTTGAAGAGGAAAGGGTGATGCAGCAGAGTAGAGTAAGTATTCCCCTCAGTTTTTGAGAACCAAGGTATCAATCCAGTAGGAGGCTACGCGCGAGTCCCTCGTACCTACACAAAACAAATAGCTCCACGCAACCAACGCGATTAGGGGTTGTCAATCCCTTCACGGTCACTTACGAGAGTGAGATCTGATAGAGATGATAGATAATATTTTTGGTATTTTTGGTCTAAAGATGCAAAATAAAATAAAATCAAAGTAAAAAATCAAAAAGCAATAATAAAGTGTTTGGAGATTAATATGATAAGAATAGACCCGGGGCCCACAGATTTCACTAGTGGCTTCTCTCAAGAGCATACGTATTTTACGGTGGGTGAACGAATAACTGTTGAGCAATTGACAGAATTGAGCATAGTTATGAGAATATTGTCGGATTTCGGCTTCCGGCAGACCCTTAAGGTTCGAACTCTGGGGTGCGCGCGGAGATCCAACCCTCCGCCGTCTCGTACCTCGCCGAATCGCAGGGACCTAAACTACTAGCAAGAACGACACAGGAGACGCAAGATTTATGCTAGTTCGGGCCACAGTTGTGGTGTAATACCCTACTCTAGTTTGTGGTGTGGTGGATTGCCTCTGCGGCTGATGAAGAACAGTACAGGAAAGAACAGCCTCGCGAGGGTCTGTTCTTGGTGGGAGCAATGAACTGCTAAGTGGTGTCCCGTTGCTCTAGCTTGAGGATCGGGTCTCTATCTCTCTCTCTAGATTCCGAATGGCAGATCCTTCGTCGTCCCCCCGCCCTATGGTGGCTAGCTCTACTTATATAGGCGAAGGCCCTGGGCCTCTTCCCAAAAATTGAGCAGGAAGGGCGCCAACAACTGGCCATTTTGAAGGGGAACAGCGGGTACACTTATCTGACTAAAGTTGGTCCTCGCTTGCCAAAGGCTCTGGTGATGGCCTTTGCTTGGGCTCCACGATGGCTGCATTCCAGCCGCTGGGCTGATCTTGGTCTTGTTGCACAAACGGATGCCTTTGCTTGATGCTCTCGCTGCGCTTGCTCCCTTTGCACCAAAGAGGAAAGGAGGACGCTGCTGCTGGCTGGCGCCCAGTCGTCATGGCTTGCATCATAGCCACCTCGCGAGTACCACCCTTGAACTCTCCGCCTCCTCGTGAGCCAGCCTGACGAGGCCGCTGAGGAAGCTCTTGGTCGTCTTCCCATGAGGCTTGGCCCCTGCGAGGTCTTGAGCTTGTGCCGATGAAGATGGGCTGTCTGGGCCTCCTTGAGCCACGCCGCAGAGCCGCAGCGAGCAAGTCTGGGACCCCGTTCCCGAACGCCGACAGTAGCCCCGGGCCCGTGGCGCTCCGGACTTGGCCGGCGAGGCGAAAGGGCAAGTCTGAGCGTCGCGAGCCCTAACAGCTGCGGACCTTAGGCGCCAGCGTGGCGGCTGATTGGGCGTGGTGGCCTTTGCTCCCCATGATGCCTTGGTAACCGCCCGGATTCGACAGGTCCTTGCATGCGAGTTGGTCATAATGATCGGTGATCGTGGAGGCGGCGGTTGGCCTCGCCCGGCTATAAGTATGGAGCAGCGCGCGCCTTCCGATCTATCCCTCTTGTCTCTCCTTCTTCTCCATGGCTCCACCAAGGAAGTTCTCGGCCACGGAGAAGGGGAAGGGCGGCCAGGTCGAATCTTCCTCTCCTCCGCCCAAGCGTGGTCGAGGTCGCCCTCGCAAGCACCCCGTGGCCTCCACGGCGGTCTCCCGTGGTCGTGGGGGAGGCTCTTAGCGTGGTGACGAGCGGCTGGCCATGGTTGGAGGGTGTGCCCCGGCCGCTCGTCCCCCGAGGCCGCGCCTCCATCTTCTTTGGCCTGCCGGAGTTCATGGTGAGGGCGGAGGAGCCGTCCAGCGTCCGGCTTCAGCTCCCGTGCTTCCTCCTGGGTGAGCTCCCAGATGGCGCCCTGAGTGGCCTCTGGCTCCAGGCAGATGGCTGTTGCAGCCGGGCTTCGTGGGCTTCTCTGGAGGTCTCTGCTGCAGGGAACCTGTTCTGGCCCTCGGTAGCGCAGACGTTCACAGCAGCGCATGGTCTCCGCCGCGGTGCTCCCTGCACTTCAAGTATGATGGCGACCCCACCCTCTCGTGAGGGTGTTCGGGAAAACGGCCGCCGCGTAAGTGCTGCCACGCGGCGACGACCGTGACGAGACTCAGCCCGGCCAGCAGGCGGAGAGGACAGAGCGGGCGGTTGGCGATGCCGCGACTCCTCACGCTTCACCAGCTCTTCTTGGTGGCGATTCTTCCAGCAGCGGCCGCGCCAGCCCGCGCGCCGCGCTGCTTGGGGGTGGCAGCGGGTCCGCTCGCCACGCCCGGTGAAGCGAGATGGAGTCCGGCCCGAGCTCGAGGCGGCGGGGCCTCCCAAGAGAGCCGGCACGGGGCGTGCTTCACCTGCTTTTGTCCTTTTCCTTCCTTTTCTCCTGCGTAAAAAGGGAACAATGTGTGGCCCCGTGGGGGCGTGTTTAGGGCAACACCGTTAATTATTGTACTGCTTTTGTTATCCTGATACTGTTCCCTTCTGTCATGCGCCCATTCGCAAGTGAACCCCGATCGTGGCCGCGGGGGCGACCGACCCTGGCCCTGTGTTCGTGTTGTGCTTCCCGTGAGGCATGGTCAGGAGGGGTGCTCCAGCTGTGGACCAGGGCCATGAGAAACTTGAGCGATAGGGGTAGGAACACCCGCGGGGGCTCCCGAGGCTTCTGCCTCGCGAGTCCCCGCACAAGAGAAATCGAGGCAGGAGGGCGACAAAGATCGAAGAACCACGGACGAAAAAAGGGCGATAGTTTCGATAAAAACTTCAAATGGGAATAACCAGCCAACTGCAGAAAGCAAATGAAAAAGCCGCGTCCGGCACCTAGTCTAGTCTTGGGCGTCTTCTCACCAGTAGAGCTAAGTGCTGCTACTGGGCGTAGGAGGGAGCCCCAGGGCCTGAGGCCGGCACCCCTGAGACTCCGGGGCGTGTACAGCCCCACTCATTATTACTTGAGAGTGTCACAGGGCAGCGAGCTTCACAAGCACTGTGCCTTCTTCACAGGCTCCGGGCCTTTCTTCTGGTAAGCAAGCTTCACGGGCGTTTGCCCTCTTCACAAGCTCCGGGCCTTTCCAGAACACGACAGCTTCACAGGCGTTCGCCTTCTTCACGAGCTCAGAGCCTTTTCCAAAAGATGAACTTCACGGGCATTAGCCTTCTTCACGAGCTCGGGGCCTTTTCCAAAAGATGAACTTCACGGGCATTCGCCTTCTTCACGAGCTCGGGGCCTTTTCCAAAAGATGAACTTCACGGCATTCGCCTTCTTCACGAGCTCGGGGCCTTTTCCAAAAGATGAACTTCACGGGCATTCGCCCTCTTCACGAGCTCGGGGCCTTTTCCAAAAGATGAACTTCACGGGCATTCGCCTTCTTCACGAGCTCGGGGCCTTTTAGGGGTAAAACCTCCGGAGGTGTTGGATGTTCCACGTTCTCAGATAGGCACCCCTCTTGAGTCTCCAAGTGCATGGAGCCAGGCCTGGAAACATGAACAACCTTAAAGGGGCCCTCCCACATGGGAGAGAGCTTATGCAGTCCCTCCACGAGAGGACCCGTCGAACACGAGGTCCCCTACCTCGAGAGTTCTGGGCGGATGTTGCGGCAGTGGTATCGCGGAGTGCTGCTGGTACCTCGCCGCTTTCATGGCCTCAGCTTCTCGACGCGCTCCTCCCCAAAGACAAGGGCCGTCCCCGCATGGCGTCCCCGCAGCATTTTGTCGAGCGCCAGGGACCAGCGGATCGAGCTTGTCCTCGTGAGGGAGGACCGCTTGGCTCCGTAGACCAGGAAGAAGGGGTCTCCCGGTTGGCTTGGTTGCGGTTGTGTGGATGGACCACAACACGCATTTAAGCTTCGTCGTACCAGCCTCGCCGCGAGCTTCCAGTTTCTTCTTGAGCGTCCTGGTCTTGAGGCCTCTCAAGACCTCTGCATTAACCCGCTTCGGCCTGTCCGTTGCTGCGAAGTGCGCCACCGGCGTAGCATATCTGCGTCCCAAGGTTAGCGCAGTACGTTTTAAAAAGGTTACTGGTGAACTGCGAACCGTTGTCGGTGATGATGCGGTTCGGCACTGCGAACCATTGTCGGCGATGATGTGGTTCGGCACTCCGAACCGGCTCACGATGCCCTTGATGAACTTGACCGTAGAACCAGCGGGGATGGCGCGGACGGCCTCGACTTCGGCCCACTTGGTGAATTTAACCACGGCAACGTAGAGGTAGCGATAGCCCCATGGCGCTCGAGGGAAAGGGCCCAGAATGTCCAGCCCCCAGACCACGAATGGCCAAGTGAGGGGAGTGGTTTGCAGGCCTCCTGCTGGCTGGTGGATCTGCTTGGCATGGAATTGGCAAGCCTCGCAAGCCTTCACGAGGTCGATGGCGTCATTGAGCGTGGTGGGCCAATAGAAACCGCTGCGAAACGCCTTCCCGACAAGGGTCCGTGACAATGAATGGTGCCCACAATCTCCGCCATGTATATCTGCCAGCAATTCCTTCCCCTGTTCCCTAGTGATGCAGCGTAGGGATACGTCGTTTGGTCGTTCTTGGTGAGAGCTCTCCATCCATGATGTTGTATGCGTGGGCTTGCCACGCCACACGCCTGCCTCCTCCTCCTTCTCTGGCAAAGTCCCAGCGTTAAGTAACTCTTGAGCTCCATGATCCAGCACTCCTCCACGAGGTTCCATCGTTAGGAGCAGGCGTGCTCGAGGCAGACCCACAGTGGGGCTCCCGAGGCTGGTGGCTGAGGGAGCTCCTCCCGAGGCTGTGCCGTGCTTGATAACGGCGGCAGGGCTGTGGGCTTGAAGAGACGATCCTCAAAGACACCCGGCTCCTGGGGTAACCTCCTGGAGGCTCGTTTGGCGATGTCGTCGGCCTCTTGATTGGTGCCGCGGGGCACGTGCTGCAGCTCCAACCCCCAGAACTGTTTCTCCATCCTGCGGACCTCCGTAAGGTAGGCTTCCATGTGTTCATCTCTTGGCTCATACACCTTGTTGGAGAAATTGACTAGGAGCTGCGAATCGCCCTTGATGGTAGGCGCTTCACCCCGGGGCAGCGGCAGCCTTCGACCCTTCTCGGCCCCTCGTATTCTGCTATGTTGTTGGAGACCTTCTCGCCATCTTTGGAAAGCAGAGCTGCACGGCATAGTAGAGCTTGTCTGGCGGGAGATATGAGTACTGCCCCAGCCCAAAGCCTCTGTCAGGAGAACGCTACGTCAAGTACATGACCTAACCTTACGGCGCCGCTCCACGGGAGAGGACCGATCTCGCCGCCCACGAGGCCGGTGCTTCATTCATTCGGCCATGAAATCTGCCAGCGCGGCCCCCTTGATGACCCTGGTCATATTGAACTCGAGCTGGAATGCTTGCAGCTCAATGTTCCACTCGGCGACCCTTCCTGCCGAGTTGGGGCTCCTGAGCACCCTCTCCAGGGGATATGCCGAGACAACCTTGATTGGATGACCCTGGAAGTAGTGCCGCAGCTTGCGCGAAGCCACTAGCAGTGCTAGGAGGAGCTTCTGCGGCATGGGGTACCGTGCCCTCGCATCCCGTAGCACGGTACTGATGAAGTACACCGGGTGCTCGACGAGGTTAGGGGCGTTGGTGCTTGTGGCGTCCTCCGGAAGCTGCGGTGCCTCCTGAGGCGTCGGCGCCTCCGGAAGCCGGGTGCTTGGACGGGAGGCTTCCCCCGCCCTTGGTGCGCTCTGCTGTGATGGCTGATCTTCCTCCACCGCGGTGCTGGCTTCTGCTAGTTCCTTCTGATTCGGTCTTGCCTTAGCTCGGGTGGCCGCCGTGGTCTTGGCCTGACGCTCCTCCCTAACCGCCACTAGAGCAGCGCTAGCGGAGTAGGGAGTGGCGGCGAGGTAGAGTACCAAGGGCTCCCCGAGGCGCTGGGCCACCATCACTTTGGAGGGCTGGTCGGTACCTCTTGAGGTCTTGAAGCGCTTGGTCGGCCTCTTGAGTCCATTGAAGGGCCCTTTTTCTTCATCAGCTGGAAGAAAGGCAGCGCCGCTCCCCAATCGGGAGATGAAGCGCCCAACACCGTTCTGGCGCCTGTGAGCTTCGCATCTCCTGAGGGTCTTGGTGGGCTCATGTCTTCCACCGCCTTGACCTTTTCAGGTTGGCCTCGATGCCTTGGTGGGAAGCAGAAAACCAAGGAGCTTGCTGAGGAACTCCAAACACACACTTCTCTGGGTTGAGTCGCGGGCTCACTGCGTTGAGGCTCATGAAGGTTTCTTCCAGTCTTGTATCAAGGTCTTGGCCTCGCGAGACTTCACCACGATGTAATCGGCGTATGCCTCCACATTCTTCCCGAGCTGTGGGCCCAAGGTGATGTGCATGAGCATTTGGAAGGTTGCCCTGCGTTCGCAACCCGAATGGCATGCAGGTATAGCAGTATACTCCACACGGGGCTAGGAAGGCCGTCTTCTCCACATCTTCCACCGCCATCTTGATTTGGTGATACCCGGAAAAGGCGTCCAAGAAGCACAACATGTCACACTCGGCGGTGGAATCGACGATCTGGTCGATGCAAGGGAGCGGAAATGGATCCTGCGGGCATGCTTTGTTGAGGTTGGTGAAGTCGACACACATGCGCTCCTTTCCTCCCTTCTTCGGCACCACCACGGGGTTGGCCAACCAATCTGGGTATCGGACCTCGCGGATAACCCCCGCGGCTTCTAGCTTGCGGGTCTCTTGGACGATGAAGGCCTGCTTTTCGGTGGACTGCCTCCTCGCTTTCTGCTTCACTGGACGCAAAGTTGGGGCACACGTTGAGGTGGTGCTCGATCACGCCCCGTGGAATCCCCGCCAGCTGATCGGGCTCCCAGGCGAACACCTTCTTGTTCGCACGCAGGAACTTGACGAGGGCTTCCTCCTGTTCGGGCTCGAGGTTGGCGCCTATGGTGAAGGTGGCGTCTGTGGACCCGTACTCATCGAGGGGTATCTGCTTGGTCTCCGCCTTGTCTTGAGTGAAAAACTGCTTCTTCTTGGTCGGCGCAGCCCCCTTGGGCTTGGGGGCTTCCGCATCAGCGGGCGGTGCTGCGGCCGTCGTCTTGAGGTGAGCTGGCGCTCATGGCGCACCCTCGGTATCCCCGGGCACGGTGAGGACGCCGCTGCTCCCAGGCATCTTCATGAGGTTGTACCCTGGGTGGGTTGCGGCCATGAACTTGGCCAATGCAGGATAGCCAAGGATGGCGTTGTAGGGGAGGCCGATGGGAGCGATGTCGAAGTCGACAAATTCCGTGTGGAAGTTGTCGTAGGTGCCGAAGGTCACCGGAAGCGGATTGCCCCAAGGAGCTGGATGACCCTCCTCCTCGCTGAAAAAAGGCCGGCTGGGCAGCAGCCGCTCCCTGGTATCTGAGAGGAGGTTGAAGGCCTCGGAGAGTACATTGAGGCGGCGCCGCCGTCGATGAGGTCTGGTGACGGCGACTGGCAGATGGTAGGTGTCGCGAGCAGCGGGGCGCACCCAGCCGGCCGAGTTGGCGGGGTGGTCTTGAGAGTCGAAGGTGCCCGGCCGGCGACTCCGTCCGACTGAGGAGCCCCCGCCGTGCGGAGGCGGCGCCGACCTGGCGGACGAATGTCTTGACATGGCGGCTGGAGGCGGCGCTGCGAGCCGCCGAGGAGGGCCGCGACGAGTGGAGAAGCCGGCGCGAGGGGGCGGGCGACCAGGGAGCCGCGCGGCCTCCCCCATGAAGTCATCGGGGAGCGCAGGGACGATGCTTGCCGCCCGTCCCCCGCCGGGCCGATGGCGGTGTTGACGGCAGGCGACGGGGAACGACGAGGGCGCCCGCTGACGGGAGCGGTCCGAGTGACATGGGAGGTGAGGGCGGCTCGGCGCTCGGCATGGGCCCGACAAGCGTCAGACATGGTTGCGGTGGTCGGGGAAGAACGAGGCGACGAAAGGCAGATTCCGGCGCACCTCTACCCGGCACGCCAAATGTCGGATTTCGGGTTCCGGCAGACCCTTAAGGTTCGAACTCTGGGGTGCGCGCGGAGATCCAACCCTCCGCCGTCTTGTACCTCACCGAATCGCAGGGACCTAAACTACTAGCAAGAATGACACAAGAGACGCAAGATTTATACTAGTTCGGGCCACCGTTGTGGTGTAATACCCTAATCTAGTTTGTGGTGTGGTGGATTGCCTCTGCGGCTGATGAAGAACAGTACAGGGAAGAACAGCCTCGCGAGAGTCTGTTCTTGGTGGGAGCAATGAACTGCTAAGTGGTGTCCCGTTGCTCTAGCTTGAGGATCGGGTCTCTATCTCTCTCTCTGGATTTCGAATGGCGGATCCTTCGTCGTCCCCCCGCCCTATGGTGGCTAGCTCTACTTATATAGGCGAAGGCCCTGGGCCTCTTCCCAAAAATTGAGCAGGAAGGGCGCCAACAATTGGCCATTTTGAAGGGGAACAGCGGGTACACTTATCCTGACTAAAGTTGGTCCTCGCTTTGCCAAAGGCTCTGGTGATGGCCTTTGCTTGGGCTCCACGATGGCTGCATTCCAGCCGTTGGGGCTGGTCTTGGTCTTGTTGCACAAGCAGATGCCTTTGCTTGATGCTCTCGCTGCGCTTGCTCCCTTTGCACCAAAGAGGAAAGGAGGGCTGCTGCTGGGTGGCGCCTGATTAGGCGCCCCAGGTCGTCATGGCTTGCGTCATGGGCACCTCGCGAGGTACCCTGCCTTGAACTCTCCGCCTCCTCGTGAGCCAGCCTGACGAGGCCGCGCCTGAGGAAGCTCTTGGTCGTCCGCCCCACGAGGCTAGGCCCCTCGCGAGGGTCTTGAGCTTGTGCCGATGAAGATGGGCTGTCCTGGGCCTCCTTTGAGCCACGCCGCAGGCCACAAGCAGGCAAGTCTGGGGACCCCCGTTCCCAGAACGCCGACAAATATCTAGGTATGATCATGTATATAGGTGTCACACCCTGATTTTCATGGCACAACACTTAAGATGATAAATCATGATGAATTGTGGTTTGACAAAAACTTTTGTGTGTTTTTGTCTATGCTTGATTTGATTTTTTTGTCTACTGTTTGCAAGTGCTTTAAAAATTAAATAAATCCTCCAACCCTTATACTCCTTCTCCTTGATCCAAAAACTTCTGCCCAATGATCTTGCCATGTGTGTAGGACATGAAAATAATTTCTTGCAAAATAATTTGGCCAAATAATATTTTCAAAATTTTAGTTTTCAAAACCCTTGAATTGATGTTTGCACTACAAGTACTTAATTAAGGGCAGTAAAATCTCTCAAATATATATTTGACTCCTATTAGATATAGGATACCCGAAACCATAAAAATATAATTTTAAAAGTTATTTTGCTATTTTATTTAAAAGCTTTTCTTAAGGCCAGAAATGGTCTTTAATAGGTTAAAATTGTTTTATGCTTTAAAAATATTTGTGAAAATTTAGGAAACTCGGTGGACATATATTGTCCATATATATGAGTTTCAACACATGGTAATGTTCAAAATATTGGTCAAATCCCTCAAAAACCCTTTCTAGATATTTCAAGCTTTTGAAATATTTACAAAGGAAATATTCTCCAAAAATTCCAAGAAAATTCTAGCATGTCACATATGACATGTTTGATGATCTGGACAAGTATCATGTCATGGAGAATAGTATAACCCCATGAAATCCCCTCAAAACCATTTATGTCCATTTTGAAGTTTGAGCAGCTTTACATTGCCAAACATGTCCAAATGCTCTCAAATCTTGTGTACATGCTAAACTGGTCTAATCATTCATCTATACCAAATGGCATAAGTTGGAGAACAAGTTAACTTGATCAAAGAGCCCCAAAACCCTCTTTGACCAGAATCAAATGTGAACAACTTTGTATTACCAACTTTCTCTCCTTGACCCCAACTTTGGTGAGCATGTTCACATGACCAAATAAGGCCACCACACCAAGTGGTGCATCAAGGAGAAGTGATTTGCTAGACTAAATCGACACAAGTCCATTTCTGCTAATTTCTAGGGTTTACAAAAGTTGCATTGGCAACTTTGCCCAAATGAGCTTAAAATGGGAGGAAGGCCCTAATTACATGTGCCATTTGACCCTGTCAAGCCTCATGACAAGAGGAGTTCATCTTCTTGCCCAAACCACCATCAAACACCTTCTGGCAGAAATTTAAAATGCATGTTCTGGCCATTTCCACTAATCTCCATGAGCTAATCTTTCTCCCACAGCACCATCTGGTCCTCCTCTAACCCCTGCATCTTTCCCTGCCCGAGGAGCCATGATTGTGGGGGTGAAAGGCTCTTTTTCCCTCTCTGGACAGCACCATTTCTCTCTCTCTCAACCTCCCTCCTCACTCCAGTGGATCCCCAGGGCATCCAATGCCATATCCACATTGTTTACTCCCTCCTGCAACCACCAGACGCAAGTAGGCGCGTGAGGACACGAGGAAAAGCCGCGGGTGCCAGCCATTTGCGCACTCTGGAGCACGTCAGCGTGCTCCCGACTGTTGACGCCGCGTCCCCCGACCACCTCGAGCCTCCCCCTCGCGCCAGTCGAGGTGCCTCGACGTCCGCAACACGCCACCATGCTGGCCCCCTCCTCCCCCTCTCTGTCCTGCCCGTGCCGCGCGTGCCCAGTGCCGCCCGAGCCGGCCAATGCGTGCGCGAGCCCGTGGCTCCACCGGGAGCTCTCCCCTCTCTCTCTCCATTCCCTACACCCAACACCACCCCCACGAGCGTCGCAGACAGCCCCAAGCCTCCTCCCGTGGCCACCACGGCCATTTCCGCGGGTGCCCGTAGGCCACGTCCACGGTGAGCCGCGGCCTCGCCATTTAAGGCCACCCCCGAGCCTCCTCTCTACTCCTTTGGCTCTCTCTCCCTCCCAGCGACCCTCTGTACCAACCCACTTCCCCCCTCGCGCCCTCCAACCACCTCCATGGCCGGAGCCACGCCATCGGCCTCCGCCAAAATTTGCATCCACCAATCCTCCTCCTCCCCTCTAGACTGCACTAGAGCACCTCCACCACCACCGCGAGCCTCTCCCGCGCTTCTCGCTCTCCTCCCCGTGGTCGTGCCGTCGAGTTCCATCGTCACCGTCAGCCTCGTCCGCCGCGGCCGATGCCCTGCTCGACCCGGCGCCCCTGGGCGAGCGTGCCACCCACGGGTGGACGCAGCCGGACCCCCTGAGCACGCCGGTGGCCAGCTCACCGGAAACGGTGGCCTGTGGCACCGAGAAGCCACCGTCGACGCCGCCCCATGCCCTTGCTCTGTTCAAGCGGGAGGTTGGGGATGAACCTGACCGATGGGCCCCGCGTGTCGGTGACCCTGAGGGCCAGTCCCGCGGGTTAAATGGACACGGCTTCTTCGGGAGCTATCTCCCTGAGGCCAACGCGTATTCCGGTCAGGCGCCTTCGACGTCACCGCTATCGCCCCGTGCGGCCGTGCAGCTGGGCCGGCCCAGTGCGCTGCCCCGCTATGCCTCGCCCAGTGCGCGCCGCCGCCGCCCAGATCCGGCCCATTTAGGTAGATCCCTCTCCTTTTTCTTTTTCTGTAGACTTGTAAAATCCATAAACAATTCAAATGGACTCCAAATTGGATGATTCAAATTTCTAGTGACTCTATAAATCATGATCTACCTGTTGGTGCAACATGCACATTTTTCCAGAAACCTTGTTTTCACAAATATTTACCAAATCCTAATTTCCCTATTTCTGTTATGAACTTTAGAAAAATCACAGAGAGCTCAAACTTGATCCAAATTCCATGATTCAAATTCCTAGATGCATCTAAGTTCATAACTTAGTTTATGAACATTTTTCTTAATACTTTCTGTACCCCACAAAATAATGAGCCATTTCTTCATATTTTTCAACTTTGTAAATTCATAAGAAATTCATTTAAACTCCAAATCCAGTGAAACCAAATCCTAGATGCTTCTAAAATCATCCCTTGTTAAATGGGTATCTATGCTCATTTTCCAAAGGTATATTTCTGTACACTTCTTGCAAATACATAAACCCCTTGATTCCATCATATTGAAATGTTCAGAGATATCCACTGATCCAATTCCAATGAAACCACTCTGGTTATTTTTCATATAACCAGAGATGTCCTAGAAAAGTCAAATTAATATTTTTGGAGCACTTATATTTTCTGCCTTGTTGTGTTGCTTATTGTGGTTGTTTCCGACGTTAGTTGGCGAAGTAGACGGAGTACATGGAGAAGGAATAGAAGATTTCAAGACTCAGATGAACCAGGCAAGCAGCCCTTTGACCATGTCTATGAAACCCTTTTTATGCATGTCATATAACACCATATTTTTGCTGCAATGGAATCATGATGAGGTGTTAACCACTTTGATGGTTTGCCTCTGTTACTTCCCCATTGATACTTGCATTGTGCGTGACCCTACCTTCTTATGAGGGTTATGCCGATGGGAGTAGATAGGATGCTAAAGTAGTTCTACGCAAAGGGACGGGTATATGCATGGTGCGGGAGACAAAGTATTTTCAAAGGACTTTCCGAAAACCCCGGCGGGTGCCACTTATGCCCGAGGGAGATGATGAGATGGGTAACCACTTGATGACGAAGTGGTGTACCGAGGCAAGCGTGTGTTGTTTTTGAAAATGGATTAGATTTAAGATTTGTCGACTGTCCCAACCTTACATGTGCAACCACTCTACCCTTATATGGGAAAGGGCATTATTGATTACCTAGGCCGATACTAGCTTGGAGCCCGCATTACTAGTGACGGGGGAGAGTTGGTGCTCTCTCTCGGGACGGGGTCGTGCCAGGTAGGGCGACCATGACTGTTTTCACAGGGCACCGGATACACCGTTGTGTCCCCTCTCGGATGTTACGATCTCGAGTGAGTCTCGTATGATGTATATCGTGAGGATTCGGAACAACGAGTGAACTCCTTGTTAGTGTCGTCTAGGGAAAGGTAGTGATCGGGTGCTTACCCCGGGTACTTGAGGTACCGCGGGTCGTGGATGACACGGAAGTTCCCCGGATCTTGTGGGTAAAGTGTGCAACCTCTGCAGAGTCTAAAACTATTCGAATAGCCGTGTCCACGGTCAAGGACAGTTGGGCGGTGCTGCTTAAACTACGTCCAGAGCTTTGCAACCAGTGTGTGTGTGTGTGTGTGTGTGTTAATAAAACCACTTGTGTCAAGTCAAAGGACTTGACATGATTGAGTTGGGTTGGTGCCCACTCTATTTATGATGATATCTGTAACATGTCCTCATGGTTACTTGAATTCTCCCGATGCATGCCTTACAAGTTGTTGAACATGTCATTGCACTCAAAACTAGCTTTCTGCAAAAATTTACCTATATCATGCATTGTTGTATCTTGAACCAAAACATGGGTTGCTTGCGAGTACATTCAAAGTACTCATTGGCTTGCCACTGGTTATTTTATTGGTCAGGCATGAAAGAACAGGATATAATGAAGAGTACCTCGGTGACGAACATGCGGGCTAGGACGTTTCCCGGTCAGAATGCCTGTAGGGTTAAGGCAGATGGCATGGGTCCAAGTTGTTATTGAAGATTTCCGCTGCGATGATACACTCAAGACTTGACCATAAAGGTCCTACTTGTGTAAAACGGTATGTATGGATGTAAGACTCTTGTTATTCAGCTTCTGTGTGTTCAGTGAGCATTGATCTCTGGGATCACTGTACACGTGCATTCGGTGATCTCGACTTACGAGTCGGGGTCCCCACAGAGCTGGTATCAGAGCCAGGTTGACTGTAGGAAGCCTTAGTTAGCATGGTCGTTAGTAAGGATAAAACTATTTCCAAAACTATTACTAGTTTTCAAAACTATCTATACTTCTCTTCCCTTCTCAGATTTTCAGAAACTAAGATATACTTTCCTTATTGATCTCTTCCCCTTCAAAACCTTTGGTCGCTAGAACCCTTATGCCCGTGACCACTGGATTCTTTGTAATCCTCGTGGATAATCTAGAAGGAAGATGCCTTGCCAGACATTCACCCACATCTCCTGAACACAAGATTGGCGACACCACAACAAGGCGACACCAACAGAAGATACATCCTCGAGGAATGAGGACATGAAGACCCAGGAGATGGTGACACCCTTGACACTGCCCCAAGATGACGCAACCTTAGCCTACGATGATCAGGGCATAGGATATGCAAGATCATGATATACATCGCTAATAGGGTAACCCTGTCACTACCGTTGTTGTATCGGCAACCACCGGTGGATGAGAACCTAGCCATTTGGTCCGCCTCACTATAGTGAGCAGGAAAACAGTTCTCTTCATCCCCCGCTCTCGGTGACGATATTGTCAACAATGTGTCCGACGGGTTGGACCACTATTATGCCTTGATAATGTTATTGCATAAAGGATTGCCCACCTGGTACCATCGGCGGCTTAGAAAGCAAAAGCGATCATCATGATTAAGAATACAAGAGAAGACCAAGTTAAAGACAACCACGAGGAGCCACCATAACCCCATCACCTCATCAGGCGAGAAGTTGTCGAAGATTCTTCCGGCTCAACCCAGATCGTTTCATGAAACAAGAGACGTGGCAACACCGGAGGAAAACTCAGGAGACTGCATGAGGCACAAGGCACGACTACTGAGTCCGAGAACCCCTAGGGTAGGATGAGTCGTGTACCCCCTATGCGCAGTCGAGTCCGTATGATGGTTCGAATAGAACCATGATTGTGTGTTGCTTGTTTTTATTTGTTTGTGTTTCGATATAGGTCACACTTTTGCCCTAGGCGACAAGTATGCGACTATATCACCTTCCTTACCTTGCCTCTTCTGTTTGGCCCTTTTTGCACCTGTTTGTTTGCACTTGCACTATAGAACCCCTTTAGGCATTCCCCTCCTTTATGCTACCACTCCCTCTCATCTCTCTCCTCAACTAAAGGCTAGCAAGACAAGATACACCAAGGATTCTACTTTGGCAACCAACCAGCACTGAAGACTTTTGCTACAACCTCCTCGACCAAGTGCAACCCCGTAGAGTTATGTTTACCTCTCAAGACTGTAAACCCATCACTATACCCTTCGAGACATCACGAAATACCCCAGCTCGAATCCTTAACCAAGTGCTTAACCCACGGAATTACAAGTGGACCAGTTAAGCCTCTGTAACCTCACATAGCACTGGGTTCATTATGGAACTAGTGGACATAGTGAACAAGCACATTATCATCCTAAGATAGCACCAAAACTGACGATGCCATAGGGAAGACCAGCTTGAGGATATAGGAACAGAGGACAAATGACTTGATGAGTTTATATCAGAGACCTTGAGGAGTTGACTGAGACCTTGGTAGATCATGAGGCTTTCATGTTGGTAGATGGATTTGGGTATAGATTAGCATAGCTTCCATTATCCCTATGTAAATCGGAATTATAGGACAATTATGATCGCAAGCTGAAACTCCTGGAAGTGCAAGGATTTGACTTGATCAGGTGATATTGATAGGAGATAGTTGATATTACGTAAATAACTTGAGGGAGACATGTAGGAATTCCTCGTTGGACATGAGATTTGGATTAAATAGGTTACCCTAGTGGAGTATGGATGTAGAATAATTTTACATGGTTTGGAGTAAATTGGATTTAGACTGATGATCTTGATCATGATACCATGTTTCTCGGTGGTCCATAACTAGGAGATTGGAATAATTGTCAGAGTTTATTTAGGGATCTATATATGCTTGACCTTGGAGTTTACATGACCATGATATGGAAATTGGTGGACTGACTATAGCAAGGTAGCCCTTTTCAGCTATTTGGTGATTATAGGAGATTAGAAGATCATGTGGGACACCACAGGCATTGGATTTGTAGGATTAATGGATTATGTAGCTAATGGGCTTTCGGAGTTGACCTATGCGAGATGATACTTTCGGAGGTATAAGGTGATCTGTTTGGAGGACTAGATAGAACAATTGGCATCTCAGGAACTGTGCTCAAGGACGGGATGATGAACATTCACTCACACACTAGAATCCTTGAAACCCTTACGCCCTACCAAGCCACAACATGGCCGGATCCTGACCTTGGGCTTTGGCTCTAGATCGATAAGACCTTGGCCAATACTCAACCGTGACTATCACCAAATGCCTCAGCCCACTTTACGCACCCCATAGACTTCATGGAGTGCTTGGAGAAGTTAGTTGTCATCTTTCTTTGATGACATACTCGTCTACCCGAAGACGGAAGAAGAATCGTTGAGCTGGTCAAGGAACATCTGAAGACCGTCATGTCTAACAGGAAGAACTACACCAACCACCATCTTCAAGAAGTATACTTCCGCGTCAAAGACCATGTGAATCTGCAAGCCACTCCTCTCTAAGGAACCAAGCATTTCCATGACAAGGAGACCCACACCAAGATTCATCGGCCCTCTTCGAGATCACTCCAAGATTTAACAACCCCCTCCGAGACCGCCACAAGACGAAGAGAAGACAGCTACGGATGGAGCTACCACCGAGTTACCCATCGTGCACAAGCTTCTCCACATGACACAACTCAGAAGTATTTCCAACTTCCTAACTAGCCAGATCTCTACAAGGACAATGACCACCGAGCCATCGACCCCTAGCCCAATCTAACCTACCGCAAGCTACCCATTAGCAACCTGGACCAAGTAGAACATTATATACAAAGCCGCACCATCAAGTACTTCAAGGATCAAAGGAGCACTGCTCGGAAGCAGGAACAGTATGAGGACGTGAAGACCACCCCACATCAAAGTTTTCGTATGCCTTTTCGCGCCTAGTTTGGGAATCTCGGGGACGAGATTCTTGTAAGGGGGGTAGGTCTGTCACACCCTAATTTTTATGGCACAACACTTAAGATGATAAATCATGATGAATTGTGGTTTGACAAAAACTTTTGTGTGTTTTGGTCTATGCTTGATTTGATTTTTTTGTCTACTGTTTGCAAGTGCTTTAAAAATTAAATAAATCCTCCAACCCTTATACTCCTTCTCCTTGATCCAAAAACTTCTGCCCAATGATCATGCCATGTGTGTAGGACATGAAAATAATTTCTTGCAAAAATAATTTGGCCAAATAATATTTTCAAAATTTTAGTTTTTCACAAACCCCTGAATTGAGGTTTGCACTACAAGTACTTAATTAAGGGCAGTAAAAATCTCTCCAAAAATATATTTGACTCCTATTAGATATAGGATACCCAGAAACCATAAAAATATAATTTTAAAAGTTATTTTGCTATCTTATTTAAAAGCTTTTTATTAAGGCCAGAAATGGTCTTTAATAGGTTAAAATTGTTTTTATGCTTAAAAATATTTGTGAAAATTTAGGGAAACTCAGTGGACATATATTGTCCATATATATGAGTTTCAACACATGGTAATGTTCAAAATATTGGTCAAATCCCTCAAAAACCCTTTCTGGATATTCCAAGCTTTTGAAATATTTACAAAGGAAATATTCTCCAAAAATTCCAAGAAAATTCTAGCATGTCACATATGACATGTTTGATGATCTGGACAAGTATCATGTCATGGAGAATAGTATAACCCCATGAAATCCCCTCAAAACCATTTCTGTCCATTTTGAAGTTTGAGCAACTTTACATTGCCAAACATGTCCAAATGCTCTCAAATCTTGTGTACATGCTCAACGGGTCTAATCATTCATCTAGACCAAATGTCACAAGTTGGAGAACAAGTTAACTTGATCAAAGAGCCCCAAAACCCTCTGTGACCAGAATCAAATTTGAACAACTTTGTACTACCAACTTTCTCTCCTTGACCCCAACTTTGGTGAGCATGTTCACATGACCAAATAAGGCCACCACACCAAGTGGTGCATCAAGGAGAAGTGATTTGCTCAACTAAATCTACAAAAGTCCATTTCTGCTAATTTCTAGGGTTTACAAAAGTTGCATTGGCAACTTTGCCCAAATGAGCTCAAAATGGGAGTAAGGCCCTAATTACATGTGCCATTTGACCCTGTCAAGCCTCATGACAAGAGGAGTTCATCTTCTTGCCTAGACCACCATCAAACACCTTCTGGCAGAAATTTAAAATGCATGTTCTGGCCATTTCCACTAATCTCCATGAGCTAATCTTTCTCCCACAGCACCATCTGGTCCTCCTCTAACCCCTGCATCTTTCCCTGCCTGAGGAGCCATGATTGTGGGGGTGAAAGGCTCTTTTTCCCTCTCTGGACATCACCATTTCTCTCTCTCTCAACCTCCCTCCTCACTCCAGTGGATCCCCAGGGCATCCAATGCCATATCCACATTGTTTACTCCCTCCTGCAACCACCAGACGCAAGTGGGCGCGTGAGGACGCGAGGAAAAGCCGCGGGTGCTAGCCGTTTGCGCGCTCTGGAGCACGTCAGCGTGCTCCCGACCGTTGACGCCGCGTCCCCTGACCACCTCGAGCCTCCCCCTCGCGCCAGTCAAGGTGCCTCGACGTCCGCAACACGCCACCATGCTGGCCCCCTCCTTCCCCTCTCTGTCGTGCCCGTGCCGCGCGTGCCCAGAGCCGCCCGAGCCGGCCAATGCGTGCGCGAGCCCGTGGCTCCACCGGGAGCTCGCCCCTCTCTCTCTCCCATCCCTACACCCAACACCAGCCCCACGAGCGCCGCAGACAGCCCCAAGCCTCCTCCCGTGGCCACCACGGCCATTTCCGCGGCTGCCCGTAGGCCACGTCCACGGTGAGCCACGGCCTCACCATTTAAGGCCACCCCCGAGCCTCCTCTCTACTCCTTTGGCTCTCTCTCCCTCCCAACGACCCTCTGTACCAACCCACTTCCCCCCTCGCGCCCTCCAACCACCTCCATGGCTGGAGCCACGCCATCGGCCTCCGCCAAAATTTGCATCCACCATTTCTCCTCCTCCCCTCTAAACCGCACTAGAGCACCTCCACCACCACCGCGAGCCTCTCCCGCGCTTCTCCCTCTCCTTCCTGTGGTCGTGCCATCGAGTTCCATCGTCACCGTCAGCCTCGTCCGCCGCGGCCGACGCCCTGCTCGACCCAGCGCCCCTGGGCGACCGTGCCACCCACGGTTGGACGCAGCCGGACCCCCTGAGCACGCCGGTGGCCAGCTCACCGGAAATGGTGGCCTATGGCACCGGCAAGCCACCGTCGACGCCGCCCCCTGTCCCGGCTCTGTTCGAGCGGGAGGTTGGGGATGAACCCGACCGATGGGCCCCGCGTGTCGGCGACCCTGAGGGCCGGGCCCGCGGGTTAAATGAACACGGCTTCTTCGGGAGCCGTCTCCCTGAGGCCAACGCGTATTCCGGGCAGGCGCCTTCGACGTCACCGCTGTCGCCCCGTGCGGCCGTGCAGCTGGGCCAGCCCAGTGCGCTGCCCCGCTATGCCTCGCCCAGTGCGCGCCGCCGCCGCCCAGATCCGGCCCATTTAGGTAGATCCCTCTCCTTTTTCTTTTTCTGTAGACTTGTAAAATCCATAAACAATTCAAATGGACTCCAAATTTGATGATTCAAATTTCTAGTGACTCTATAAATCATGATCTACCTGTTGGTGCAACATGCACATTTTTCCAGAAACCTTTTTTTCACAAATATTTACCAAATCCTATTTTCCCTATTTCTGTGATGAACTTTAGAAAATCACAGAGAGCTCAAACTTGACCCAAATGCCATGATTCAAATTCCTAGATGCATCTAAGTTCATAACTTAGTTTATGAACATTTTTCTTAATACTTTCTGTACCCCACAAAATAATGAGCCATTTCTTCATATTTGTCAACTTTGCAAATTCATAAGAAATTCATTTGAACTCCAAATCCAGTGAAACCAAATCCTAGATGCTTCTAAAATCATCCCTTGTTAAATGGGTATCTATGCTCATTTTCGAAAGGTATATTTCTATACACTTCTTGCAAATCCATAAACCCCTTGATTCCATCATATTGAAATGTTCAGAGATATCCACTGATCCAATTCCAATGAAACCACTCTGGTTATTTTTTCATATAACCAGAGATGTCCTAGAAAAGTCAAATTAATATTTTTGGAGCACTTATATTTTCTGCCTTGTTGTGTTGCTTATTGTGGTTGTTTCCGACGTTAGTTGACGAAGTAGACGGAGTACATGGAGAAGGACCAGAAGATTTCAAGACTCAGATGAACCAGGCAAACACCCCTTTGACCATGTCTATGAAACCCTTTTTATGCATGTCATATAACACCATATTGTTGCTGCAATGGAATCATGATGAGGTGGTAACCACTTTGATGGTTTGCCTCTGTTACTTCCCCATTGATACTTGCATTGTGCGTGACCCTACCTTCTTATGAGGGTTATGCCGATGGGAGTAGATAGGATGCTAAAGTAGTGCTATGCAAAGGGACGGGTATATGCATGGTGCGGGAGACAAAGTATTTTCAAAGGACTTTTCGAAAACCTCAGCGGATGCCACTTATGCCCGAGGGAGATGATGAGATGGGTAACCACTTGATGACGAAGTGGTGTACCGAGGCAAGTGTGTGTTGTTTTCGAAAACGGATTAGATTTAAGATTTGTCGACTGTCCCAACCTTACATGCGCAACCACTCTACCCTTATATGGGAAAGGGAATTATCGATTACCTAGGCCGATACTAGCTTGGAGCCCGCATTACTAGTGACGGGGGAGAGTTGGTGCTCTCTCTCGGGATGGGGTCGTGCCAGGTAGGGAGTCCATAAATGTTTTCACAGGGCACCGGATACACCGTTGTGTCCCCTCTCGGATGTTACGATCTCGGGTGAGTCTCGTATGATGTACATCATGAGGATTCGGAACAACGAGTGGACTCCTTGTTAGTGTCGTCTAGAGAAAGATAGTGATCGGGTGCTTACCCCGGGTACTTGAGGTACCGCGGGTCGTGGATGACACGGAAGTTCCCCGGATCTTGTGGGTAAAGTGTGCAACCTCTGCAGAGTGTAAAACTATTCGATTAGCCGTGTCCACGGTCAAGGACAGTTGGGCGGTGCTACTTAAACTACGTCCAGAGCTTTGCAACCAGTGTGTGTGTGTGTTGATAAAACCACTTGGGTCAAGTCAAAGGACTTGACATGATTGAGTTGGGTTGGTGCCCACTCTATTTATGATGATATCTGTAACCTGTCCTCATGGTTACTTGAATTCTCCTGATGCATGTCTTACAAGTTGTTGAACATGTCATTGCACTCAAAACTAGCTTTCTGCAAAAATTTACCTATATCATGCATTGTTGTATCTTGAACCAAAACATGGGTTGCTTGCGAGTACATTCAAAGTACTCATTGGCTTGCCACTGGTTATTTTATTGGCCAGGCATGAAAGAACAGGATATAATGAAGAGTACCTCGGTGACGAACATGCGGGCTAGGACGTTTCCCAGTCAGAATGCCTGTAGGGTTAAGGCAGATGGCATGGGTCCAAGTTGTTATTGAAGATTTCCGCTGCGATGATACACTCACGACTTGACCATAAAGGTCCTACTTGTGTAAAACGGTATGTATGGATGTAAGACTCTTGTTATTCAGCTTCTATGTGTTCAGTGAGCATTGATCTCTGTGATCACTGTACACGTGCATTCGGTGATCTCGACTTATGAGTCGGGGTCCCCACAATAGGCATCACGTCCGAGACAAGATGACCGACTCCTGCCTGCATCTACTACTATTACTCCACTCATCGACCGCTATCCAGCATGCATCTAGAGTATTAAGTTCAAGAAAACAAAGTAACGCCTTAAGCAAGATGACATGATGTAGAGGGATAAATTCATGCAATATGATAAAAAACCCATCTTGTTATCCTCGATGGCAACAATACAATACGTGCCTTGCTGCCCCTACTGTCACTGGGAAAGGACACCGCAAGATTGAACCCAAAGCTAAGCACTTCTCCCATTGCAAGAAAAACCAATCTAGTAGGCCAAACCAAACTGACAATTCAAAGAGACTTGCAAAGATAACCAATCATACATAAAAGAATTCAGAGAAGATTCAAATATTGTTCATAGATAGACTTGATCATAAACCCACAATTCATCGGTCTCAACAAACACACCGCAAAAAGAAGATTACATCGAATAGATCTCCACGAGAGAGGGGGATAACATTGTATTGAGATCCAAAAAGAGAGAAGAAGCCATCTAGCTACTAACTATGGACCCAAAGGTCTGAGGTAAACTACTCACACTTCATCGGAGAGGCTATGATGATGTAGAAGCCCTCCGTGGTGGATTCCCCTTCCGGCGGAGCTCCGGAACAGGCCCCAAGATGGGATCTCGTGGATACTGTAAAGTTGCGGCGGTGGAATTAGGTTTTGGCTCCGTGTCGATCGTTTGGGGTGCGTGAGGTATATATAGGAGGAAGGAGTACGTCGGTGGAGCAACGGGGGGCCCATGAGGCAGTGGGGCGCGCTCCCCACCCTCGTGGCCACCTCCTTTCTTTCTTGCCGTGGGGTCCAAGTCTCCTGGATCATGTTCGGTGAGAAAATCACGTTCCCGAAGATTTCATTCCGTTTGGAATCCGTTTGATATTCCGTTTCTTCGAAACACTGAAATAGGCAAAAAAACAGCAATTCTGGGCTGGGCCTCCGGTTAATAGGTTAGTCCCAAAAATATATAAAAGTGGAAAATAAAGCCCAATATGGTCCAAAACAGTAGATACTATAGTAGGGAGCAATAAAAAATTATAGATACGTTGGAGACGTATCAGGCATCCCCAAGCTTAATTCCTGCTCGTCCTCGAGTAGGTAAATGATAAAAAGAGAATTTTTGATGCGGAGTGCTACTTGGCATAATTTCAATGTAATTCCTCTTAATTGTGGTATGAATATTCAGATCCGAAAGATACAAGACAAAAGTTCATATTGACATAAAAATAATAATACTTCAAGCATACTAACTAAGCAATTATGTCCTCTCAAAATAACATGGCCAAAGAAAGTTCATCCCTACAAAATCATATAGTTTAGTTAAGCTACATTTTCGTCACACAAGAATGCTCTCATCATGCACAACCCCAATGACAAGCCAAGCAATTGTTTCATACTTTAGTAATCTCAAACTTATAAACCTTCACGCAATACATGAGCGTGAGCCATGGATATAGCACTATGGGTGGAATAGAATATGATGATGGAGGTTATCAACGAGGCTAATCAAAGGGCTATGGAGATGCCCATTGATTGATGTTAATGCAGGGAGTAGGGATTGCTATGCAACAGATGCACTAGAGCTATAAATGTATGAAAGCTCATCAAAAGAAACTAAGTGTGTGTGCATCCAACTTGCTTGCTCACGAAGACCTAGGGCACTTGAGGAGGCCCATAGTTGGAATATACAAGCCAAGTTCTATAATGAAAAATTCCCACTAGTATATGGAAGTAACAAAACAAGAGACTCTCTATCATGAAGATTATGGTGCTACTTTGAAGCACAAGTGTGGCAAAGGATAGTAGCATTGTCCCTTCTCTCTTTTTCTCTCATTTTTTTATTAGGCCTTCTCTTTTTTTTATGGCCTTTCTCTTTTTTTTTATATTCCTCACTTGGGACAATGCTCTAGAAAATGATGATCATCACACTTCTTTTTATTTACAACTCAATGATTACAACTCGATACTAGAACAAAGTATGACTCTATATGAATGCCTCCGGCGGTGTACCGGGATATGCAATGAACCAAGACTGACATGTATGAAATAATTATGAATGGTGGCTTTGCCACAAATACTATGTCAACTACATGATCATGCTAAGCAATATGACAATGATGAATGTGTCATGAAGAACGGTATGGTGGAAAGTTGCATGGCAATATATCTCGGAATGGCTATGGAAATGCCATTATAGGTAGGTATGGTGGCTGTTTTTATGAGGATATAAGGAGGTTGATGTGTGAAAGGGCGTAGCATATCACGGGGTTTGGATGCACCGGCGAAGTTTGCACCAACTCTCAATATGAGAAAGGGCAATGCACGGTACCGAAGAGGCTAGCAATGATGGAGGGGTGAGAGTGCGTATAATCCAGGGAGTCAACATTAGTCATAAAGAACTCACATACTTATTGCAAAAATCTACAAGCCATCAAAAACCAAAGTACTACACGCATGCTCCTAGGAGGATAGATTGGTAGGAAAAGACCATCGCTCGTCCCCGACCGCCACTCATAAGGAGGACAATCAAGTAACACCTCATGTTTCAAATTTGTTACATAACGTTTACCATACGTGCATGCTACGGGACTTGCAAACTTCAACACAAGCATTTTTCAAATTCACAACTACTCAACTAGCACGACTTTGATATTATCACCTCCATATCTCAAAACAATTATCAAGCATCAAACTTTTCTTAGTATTCAACGCACTCAAAAGAAAGTTTTACAAATCTTGAATACCAAGCATATTATTATTAAGCAAATTACCATGCTATTTATGAATCTCAAAATAATCTAAGTGAAGCATGAGAGATCAATAGTTTCTATAAAACAAATCCACCACTGTGCTCTAAAAGATATAAGTGAAGCACTAGAGCAAAACTATATAGCTCAAAAGATATAAGTGAAGCACATAGAGTATTCTATCAAATTACAATTCATGTATGGCTCTCTCAAAAGGTGTGTACAGCAAGGATGATTGTGGTAAACTAAAAAGCAAAGACTCAAATCATACAAGACGCTCCAAGCAAAACACATATCATGTGGTGAATAAAATATAGCTCCAAGTAAAGTTACCGATGGAAGTAGATTTAAGAGGGATGCCTTCCGGGCATCCCCAAGCTTTGACTTTTGGTGTCCTTAGATTATCTTGGGGGTGCCATGGGCATCCCCAAGATTAGGCTCTTGCCACTCCTTTTTCCATAATCCATCAAAATATTTCACCCAAAACTTGAAAACTTCACAACACAAAACTCAACAGAAATCTCGTGAGCTCCGTTAGCGAAAGAAAACAAAAGACCACTTCAAGGTACTATAATGAACTCATTCTTTATTTATATAGGTGTTAAACCTACTGTATTCCAACTTCTCTATGGTTTATAAACTATTTTACTAGCCATAGATTCATCAAAATAAGCAAACAACACACGAAAAACAGAATCTGTCAAAAACAGAACAGTCTGTAGTAATATGTAACTCACGCAAACTTCTCTAACTCCAAAAATTCAGATAAAATAGGATGACCTAGGAAATTTGTTTATTGATCAGAAGCAGTTGGAATCACTATTTTATCACGTTCTGGTGAGTTTTAACAATTGTTTTCGTAAACCGAAAGTTTCTGGAAATTACAGCAAGATCAAATAACTATCATCCAAGAAGATCCTATAGGTTTAACTTGGCACAAACACTAATTAAAACATAAAACCACATATAAACAGAAGGTAGATGGATTATTTATTCCTAAACAGAAACAAAAGCAAAAAAAAAACTAAAAATAAATTGGGTTGCCTCCCAACAAGCGCTATCTTTAACGCCCCTAGCTAGGCATAAAAGCAAGGATAGATCTAGGTATTGCCATAATAGTGGTATGGCAAATCATGAAAACTTCTCTCATATTCTCTACATTCAACAGCAAGTTTTCTTTGAGGCAAGTAAAAATAATCAAAAGGGCTAAATTTAATGGGACAAAAGTCCCCAAGATCAATCTCGGGAGGTATGGGATCCTCCCTAGGCCCTTTATATTGCACAACCAATTCATCACTAAGAGCATTCTTTTGGCAAAAAGCTACAAGCCTTCGTTCAACAGGAAAACCTAGCCCATTATTCTGAATAGCAAAATCATCATTAAGCTCAGAATTTTATCAACTAGAACATCGGCAGGAACCCTTTTCCTAAGATTTTCATTATAAGCAATATGATCTAAAGATTGTAAACGCATCATGTCTTCTTGATTAAAAAGGATAGCTTCAATGGAAGGATGACTAGCATCTACCCTATAATGCGCAAAGATTTCTTTGGCCTCTTTTATTATAAATCTAAACTCATGAGCCAAAAATATAGTGGCGGCACGCTTAACAGAAGAATGCTCAATGTTAGAGAATTCTAAAAAAATTCTTTGTATGCAAGGTTGCATGTGCGTAAATTGCCTTTCAAGTTCAACTATAAGCATGGCAATAGCGTCCGCAAGACTACTAGTTCTATGAAGAATAGAACCACCCATAGAAGGCAAAGCACCGGCACAAGTAAAAAAATCTTGAATAACTCCTTTTCCAATAATATTACCACTACCGACTCGAAATTTTTTTGTATGCAAGGTAGGGGGTTCTTCAGCAGGAGCTTCAGGATTTTCCATGATATTATTATTGTCCATATCGGAAATAATTTCCCCAAATTCAAACATAACGGCAAACAAGTGAGAAAAAGGCAAATGGAAAAGAGAGGGCGAATAAAACGGCGAGGGTGAAGTGGGGGAGAGGAAAACGAGAGGCAAATGGCAAATAATGTAATGCGAGAGATAATGGATTTGTGATGGGTACTTGGTATGTTGAATTTTGCGTAGACTCCCCGACAACGGTGCCAGAAATCTTCCTTGCTACCTCTTGAGCACTGCGTTGGATTTCCTTGAAGAGGAAAGGGTGATGCAGCAGAGTAGAGTAAGTATTCCCCTCATTTTTTGAGAACCAAGGTATCAATCCAGTAGGAGGCTACACGCGAGTCCCTCGTACCTACACAAAACAAATAGCTCCACGCAACCAACGCGATTAGGGGTTGTCAATCCCTTCACCGTCACTTACGAGAGTGAGATCTGATAGAGATGATAGATAATAATTTTGGTATTTTTGGTATAAAGATGCAAAATAAAATAAAAGCAAAGTAAAAAGCAAAAAACAATAATAAAGTGTTGGGAGATTAATATGATAAGAATAGACCCGGGGGCCATAGATTTCACTAGGGGCTTCTCTCAAGAGCATAAGTATTTTACGGTGGGTGAACGAATTACTGTTGAGCAATTGATAGAATTGAGCATAGTTATGAGAATATCTAGGTATGATCATGTATATAGGCATCACGTCCGAGACAAGTAGACTGATTCCTGCCGCATCTACTACTATTACTCCACTCATCGACCGCTATCCAAAGATGCATCTAGAGTATTAAGTTCAAGAAAACAGAGTAACGCCTTAAGCAAGATGATATGATGTAGAGGGATAAATTCATGCAATATGATAAAAACCCCATCTTATTATCCTCAATGGCAACAATACAATACGTGCCTTGCTGCCCCTACTGTCACTGGGAAAGGACACCGCAAGATTGAACCCAAAGCTAAGCACTTCTCCCATTGCAAGAAAAACCAATCTAGTAGGTCAAACCAAACTGATAATTCGAAGAGACTTGCAAAGATAACCAATCATACATAAAAGAAGTCAGATAAGATTCAAATATTGTTCATAGATAGACTTTATCATAAACCCACAATTCATCGGTCTCAACAAACACACCGCAAAAAGAAGATTACATCGAATAGATCTCCACGAGAGAGGGGGAGAACATTGTATTGAGATCCAAAAAGAGAGAAAGCCATCTAGCTACTAAATATGGACCCGAAGGTCCGAGGTAACTACTCACACTTCATCGGAGAGGCTATGATGATGTAGAAGCCCTCCATGGTGGATTCCCCTTCCGGCGGAGCTCCGGAACAGGCCCCAAGATGGGATCTCGTGGATACAGAAAGTTGCGGCAGTGGAATTAGGTTTTTGGCTCCGTATCTGATCGTTTGGGGGTACGTAGGTATATATAGGAGGAAGGAGTACGTCGGTGGAGCCACGGGGGGGGGGGGGCACGAGGCAGGGGGGCACGCCCTAGGGGGTGGGCGCGCCCCCCACCCTCGTGGCCACCTCCTTTCTTTCTTGACATGGGGTCCAAGTCTCCTGGATCATGTTCGGTGAGAAAATCACGTTCCCGAAGGTTTCATTACGTTTGGACTCCGTTTGATATTCCGTTTCTTCGAAACACTGAAATAGGCAAAAAACAGCAATTCTGGGCTGGGCCTCCGGTTAATAGGTTAGTCCCAAAAATAATATAAAAGTGGGAAATAAAGCCCAATATGGTCCAAAACAGTAGATAATATAGCATGGAGCAATCAAAAATTATAGATACGTTGGAGACGTATCAATAGGACAGATTCATTACCATATTCACATAGGCTAGACTTCTAGGGTTTAGCCATTACGATCTCATGGTAGATCAACTCTTGTAACACTCATATTCATCAAGATCAATCAAGCAGGAAGTAGGGTATTACCTCCATAGAGAGGGCCCGAACCTGGGTAAACATCGTGTCCCCCGTCTCCTATTACCATCGATGCTAGACGCAAAGTTCAGGACCCCCTACCCGAGATCCTCCGGTTTTGACACCGACATTGGTGCTTTCATTGAGAGTTCCACTGTGCCGTCGCCAAGAGGGTTGATGGCCCGCCTTGTTGTCAAGGATAATATCATCTCCGAGGAGCCCTGGCCCTAGGCCAGACCCTCCGGCTTGGCGGCTTCGTCATGACCGCCAACTCAGTCCTTAAGCCGACGATGACCTCTCAAGTCATCAAAAATCGCCTCCGCGTTGATCCCGAATACTCCGCCTGCATGGATCCAATGGAGTTATCGTCGTTGAATGAACTCCTGGATCACATGGCCGCCTTGGGGGTCGCTACAGACTACGATCGGGTCGGGCTTAAACCCGACCAGAGAGAAATTAAAACTCCACCGATCACCCATCAGATAGCGGTAGTCGAGGAGCGGAGCAACTCTTCCACTATATTGAAGAAGAACTATGTTCGGATCGCCGATCTCGAAGAGCCGGATATTTTCCGGCAGAAAAGCATGGCTCTTCCTCCGAAGATAGAGTCGGATGACGAGCCTAAAAAATCAGTCGATATCCCGGAGCCCGAACTGTCCGGCCCGGTAGACATCCAAACTCCAGATCCAAAATCAGGTCAGGGTTCAGATTCAATTCCACCCACCCACCCGGGCATAGATGCTCTCAGGAGCATCAAACAACAGTCTCAGGAAACGGTCCACTGCTTCTGGGCCAGATTCCTCCTTGTTAAAAACAAGGTAAAAGCCTGTTGCGACGAAGACGCGATAGCAGCATTCTCCAACAACTGCGCGGACGAAGGTATCCTTAACGCCACTAATCGACGCCACATACCAAAGTTCGCTGACCTAGCATCTATCGTACAAAAGTACAACGCGATGGAAAGCGCCTGGAAAACTCAGGCAGCTTGCTGGGAACCATCCCGGCTCCCCCTACAGGAAAAAAGGACGCGACCCCATGGCACGCCCAGCCGAATAGTCAAAAAACATAAACCTATTATGTTGCACGGCACCGTTCTGGAGGGATGGCTCAATGGCCCATGAAAAATACACACGACACCGGATACCATGGCAACCCACAGCCTTAGAGCATGTTGGATACTTCGGCATTTAGCCAAGAGCAGCGAGGACATCCTTATCAAGGACACCCCTGAACAACACCCTCCAGTAAACGATGACAATAGAGTATTGACAGTCTTCAAGACATTCGCTTCAAACAACAAGCGTAAAAAGGCCATGCGCGATCTCGCCGAAGTTTGCCAGGTCGCTGCAATTGACCCCTGGAATGACACGGCCATAACCTTCAACTCCACTGATGAACCTAAATACAGAACAGTCCGAGCGCCATCTTCCCTAGTCCTCAGCCCCATCGTGGATGGCTTTCTACTTACAAAAGTCCTCATGGACGGCGGCAACGGACTAAACCTCATTTACGAGGACACGCTCCACAAGATGTAAATAGACATGAGCCGCATCGAGAAAAGCAGCACAACCTTTCGAGGTATCATTCCCAGCCAGGAAGTTCGGTGTGCAGGAAAAATTACACTTGCTGTGGTGTTCGGCACGCTAGAGAATTATCGGTCCGAAGAAATAACTTTCCAGGTGGCCCCTTTCAACAGTGGGTACCATGCCTTGTTAGGGCTAGAGGCCTTCATGCGCTTTCAAGCCATACCTCATTATATGTATATGAAGCTAAAAATGCCTGGGCCTAATGGAATAATCACCCTCGTCAGCGATCCGGACATAGCCCTCCGCGCTGAGAATAAAACCGCATCCTTGGCCCTCGAGGAATTGTTTGAGGCCCTTGCGGCCGAAGAACTAACCGCACGACGCTCCACCATGGATAAGGACGATGTGATCCTGGACAAACGACCCAAATCCACTTCCTTCAAGCCAGCAGAAGAAATAGTCAAATTTCAGGTCCATCCAACAGACCCGAAGAAGACAGCGTCTATCAGAGCGCTACTCAGCCCTGCAGTCGACGCCGCACTACGAGACTTCCTGCACGAAACTGGGATATATTCGCCTGGCATCCTTCCATATGCTAGGAATCCTGCACGAGTTGGCCGAACATAGCCTCAACATACTAAAGGGATATAAGTCGGTCAAGCAAACTCTGCGGCGCTTTTCCAAACACAAATGACAAGCTATGGGGGAGGAGCTAGCCAAACTCATCGAGGCCGGATTCATCAAAGACATTAAACATACGGACTGGCTGGCAAACTTGGTAATGGTACCAAAGAAGGATAAATCCTGGCGCCTATGCGTCGATTTCAAAGACCTTAACAAGGCTTGCCCTAAGGATCCCTTCCCTCTTCCCCGCATTGATCAAATCATTGACGCTACCGCAGGTCACGACTCGCTGTGCTTCCTTGATGCATATTACGGATACCATCAAATCAAAATGAAGGAGTCCGATCAAGCTGGAACAACATTCATTACACCATACGGGCCGTTTTGCTTCAACACCATGCCTTTCGGGCTCAAGAACGTCGGTGCCACCTCCATCGCATGATCCAAACATGCCTCGAGAAACAGATCGGCAAAACAGTGGAGGCCTACGTGGACGACATCGTCATCAAAACTAGACACGTAGAAACACTAATAGACGACTTGCGTCTCACATTCGACAACCTCCGCACATACGACATCAAGCTTAACCCGGAAAAGTTCGTCTTCGGCGTCCCCGTCGGTAAACTATTGGGCTTCATCGTTTCCAATAGAGGAATTGAAGCAAATCCAGCCAAAATCCGAGCTCTGTCACAACTGGCTACGCCAACCGAGCTCAAACAGGTCGAAAAACTCGCTGGGTGCGTGGCATCTTTAAGCCGCTTTATCTCCAGGTTGGGAGAAAAGGCGCTGCCGCTCTATCTCCTTCTACGGCACCGATAACTTCGAGTGGACAGATGCGGCGACGGCCGGACTGGAAGAAATAAAAGCCCTCTTGGCAAGCAACCCAATCCTGGCCGCACCAAACGCCGGCGAACCAATGCTCTTATACATATCAGCAACACACCAGGTGGTGAGCGTCGTACTCGTCATCGAATGAGAACAATCCGGACACAAATTTCCGCTCCAGAAGCCCGTATACTACGTATCCACCGTCCTCACACCATGCAAATCCCGGTACCCTCATTATCAAAAAATAGCATATGCAGTCCTCATGGCATCTCGAAAATTGCGACACTACTTTCAGGAGTGCTCTATCACGGTGGCCTCCGAAGTGCCCCTCAATGATATAATTAACAACCGGGATGCAATGGGTCGGATTGCCAAATGGGCCATTGAGCTCCTGCCATTCGACATCACGTACAAACCACGTAGAGCCATCAAATCCCAGGTACTGGCCGACTTCGTCGCCGAATGGACGAAAGCCGAACTCCCTAAAGAGTATGGTGCGTATTCCAACTGGGTGATGCATTTTGATGGCTCCAAGATGTTTGCAGGGCTAGGGGCGGGCGTCGTATTAACGTCCCCCACAGGAGATATCGTGCAGTACGTACTCCAAATATTATACACAGGCTCCAACAACACAGCCGAATACGAGGCCTTGCTACATGGCCTCCGGATGGCCGTATTAATGGGCATACAACGCCTGGAGGTGCGCGGGGACTCAAACCTCGCAATATCCCAAATTAATGGAGACTTTGATACCAAAGATCCAAAGATGGCAGCTTATCGCAATGCCGTTTTGAAGATGTCGTCTCGGTTTGAGGGACTCGAATTTCATCACATCGCTGCGAAGTAACCAGCGGCGACGCCCTTGTCAGATCGGCGCTAAGCGCAACCCCGTCCCACCTAACATCTTCCTCGAAAGGCTCTTTAAGCCATCCGTGGTATGGCAAGGGGGAGATAGCAACGACAGTCCCGTTCCGAACACAAACACATATAACGAACACGCCGATATCATCGGAGGCTCAACCACAGAAGTAACACCATCGGCCCACCTCATCAGGGAAGTAATTGCCCCGTGGATCGAACCATTCTTGGCCTACTTTAATAGGAAGGAGCTCCCAGAAGATCAGAACGAGGCTCGCTGCATAGTCCGGCGTTCGAAGGCCTATAAAGTTCATGAAGGAGAGCTCTACAAGAAAAGCACTACCGAAGTCCTTCAAAGGTGTATCTTCGAGGAGGAGGGGCGGCAACTCTTGGGAGAAATACACGCCGGTCTCGGTGGGCACCACGCTGTAGCCTGGGCACTTGTCAGCAAGGCCTTCCGTACAGGATTTACTGGCCTATGGCCCGGGCAGACGCACAGGACCTCTTCCAACACTGTGTCGGATGCCAACTCTTCGCCAACCAAAGCCATATGCCCCCAACCGCTCTACAAACAATCCCCATTACATGGCCCTTTGCGGTCTGGGGCTTGGACATGGTCAGACCCCTTAAAGGGGGAAGCCGTAAGAAAAAATATCTGTTGGTCATGGTGGACAAATTCACCAAGTGGATAGAGGCTAGACCGGTTAAAACGGCCGAGTTCGGACCGGTGATTGCATTTATATCCGATGTGCTACACCGTTACGGTGTACCGCACAACATCATCACCGATAACGGTTCGAATTTCACAGCTGATGAGGTGAAAACCTGGTGTGCTAATCTGGGCATTAAGCTTGATTTCGCCTCTGTCTACCACCCGCAAACAAACGGCCAAGTTGAGCGAGCCAATGGTCTTATTATGAGCGGCATCAAACCCAGGCTAGTGCGATCTTTGAAAGAATCAGACAAACACGCCCGACCGTACTACTAGATACACACCTTTCTTCATGGTGTACGGTGCAGAGGCTGTATCGCCCTGCGATATTATACATGACTCACCTCGAGTGCATATGTATGAAGAGAAAGAGGCCGAGTTGGATCGGCAGGACATCCTAGACGCCCTGGAGGAGGAGCACGACGTCGCCAAAGCCCGTTCAACATTTTATCAACTGCAGGCTCGAAGATATCAAAGCAGAGAAGTACGGGCCAAGACTTACAATGTTGGCGAACTCGTTCTACGCTTACCGGAGAAGAAAAAGGACAAACTCAAGCCCAAATGGGAGGGTCCCTTCATAATTGACGAAGTTCTCACCGGAGGAGTGTACCGTCTTCGTGACGCATCAGACAATCACCTAGAGCCGAACCCCTGGAACGCGGCCAGACTCCGAAGGTTCTATGCCTAGAGCCGAACTCTTTGTTAGTGTCCTTCTCCCCTATAGTTTCCATTACTCTTTCTCCCTTTTACACAATTTTTTTCGCTTTAAAGCACTCATTCGGCTTGACCGAACACTGCTGACGTACACATCTTTACATATGTACGCCCATTATACCTGGGGGCTTCTTTAACAGAAGCTTGTTAATATTATTTTCCGACCATCAAGCTCATCACACATGCGTGTTTTCCCGCATGTCTTTTCTTCGCCACTATATGCATCGATATGACATAAGTTTTGGCCAAGTTGGGTTGCCTGGCTCCTATGCTTACCCCTACGTTCCCGATTGTTGGGCTAGGTGGTAAAGGGAGCACCTCTGTGATTGTTACTTCCGGGTCATCCGGATGTGTACCTCAGACTGGGTGAAGCCGAAAGCTAGCATTCTTAAGGGAATATTCGGTCGGTGGATGAAAAATCTCTTTTGCACTCACTCTATTGTGAACCCCCAGAAGCTATACACACTGTGATTTTCACATCACAATTCGGACATGTCTACTAATGCATGCACACCCAGGGAAAGGAACCCTTAACGGAACTATTCTCTCTGGAAGATGTTTCTTACGACTCAAATGCAATATAACATAACTAGCAGAATACAACTTGTATGTTCAAGCAATTATGACCCCTACACCTAGTTTTCCAGGCATGCCCCGGCCTATTCGGCCGTGAGGGTATCCGGAAACACTTCGCACCCTTGAGCCCGGAGGTTGAAACGAAAAGGTCGGCCATGACAAATGCTATACAATTCAGCTAGAATTACAAAGGGCAAGGAAAATACATAGTCACTTGGACTCAAACACTTCCCTCTCTATACCATCCAACAGGCGGTCTAATTTACAATCCTGTTGGGAATATTTGGCGGCCACCTCTACTTGGTCATATATTAAACTAACGGGAATTTCCTCCCCATTTGACCCTAGTGGTCCAACCCTGGCCATGTGATTCAGGTCCAGCTTGGTATATCGTGTTTTCACCATGGCCCAGGCTTCCCGCGCACCTTCTCGGCAGGCCGATATCTTCCATAGTCGGATACGCCACCGTGCTCCCTTAAACAACTCTACAAGCTCCTCCATACTTCCTGGAGGGGAGTCGGACGGCCATAAGGCCTTAGCCACGCTCCGCATGGCTAGCCGAGCATGCTCGTGCACCTGTGACAGCCTCTGCAGCAAATCACTCGATGATCCGGACACCTCCTCTTCAGGACGGCCCGACAGTACACCTGCAAACATGACTATATCAGTCCCATCTATTTTCTGAGCTAATCCACAAATAGTTCGGACACATATTGAAGATACCGCCCCACAGGTTTTTGTTCTCCTTTACGAAGTCAGCTAGCTGGGCTCGCACATCTTTCAACTCTTCACCCAACTTAGTGTTGGAATCCTGTAGCTTGTTTTTCTCCTCCCTAACGCGGGTCAGCACACGCTCGCCTACGGCGTGTTGCCTCTTTGCCTCTCTTTCTCCCTCTTGGGCGATCTTCAACTTCTCCTCAAACTGATCCGGCGACCCTATTACGCGAACAGTGGCAGTATTAGCACAGTTGGTACAAATTTAGTGTTACTCGATGGAGGGGAAACGTTGCCAGTGGACAGCTTCTTCAAATTTTCTAGTTTGGCGGTAGCAGCATTTAGCTGCGCCCGACACTGTTCCAGCTCTTGGGTTAGCAGGTTGTTCTTCTCTGTAAGAACCTTGTGATTCAACGGTCCTTAAAGCAGTTGTAAAAATTGCTTTCAGTCCCGGGGGCTACTAGCACATGGCTATCCTATTCGGACAAACAAAACTTACCCGCACGTCTGTTAAATGCTACCTGATGGCTCTACTAAGCCCGTTTCGAGCAGCTCGGATATACGCGTCAGCGAAATTGAAGGCATTGAATGCCTCTTCCGAGAACTCAGGGTCTCGTAAAACAGCCCTGCAGCACCAATGATTCATGGCACTCTCCACTTCCGAGTTGGTAACGGACATATTTTCCGAACCCTCAGCCGAAGGACAGTCCGGAACTGTTCCTATGTCGGCCCCCACCTCTCCAACAGGGTCTAAATCCCAGGCGCTGGGAGTACGGCTAGCTGGACCCCCAGACTTAGTCCGGTGAACCTTTTTCCTAGTATCAAACAAATGTACAGGTTACAGCTGGATGTGACTACTAAAGTATGCCATCAAATCCATAACTCTTTGACGAGGGACCGGTCGTGCCTTCACCGACCTTCCTTTTAGAAGCCTTGCTCGGCGTCGGAGCCGCTCTCTTTGGAGCTGCCCCCGAAGTAGCGTGACACGCCGAATGCCTCCCCTGTGGAGCACGAGACAATGCGATGGGTGAGGCAGTGCGAGGAAGCTCTTTCGAGTGAGATTTTTTCTTGATGACTTACGTGGGAAGCAGGGAGAAGACCAGGGTAATCGGCGATAATGGCCACTTCCGTGCCATCGTAGCTCGCCTGGTAATACACCCCTTCCACGAGTACCACGAATACATCCGGATCTTCTTCAAACCCAGGATCCAGCTCCCGGTTGTGGTTCTTCGGCTGTGGGGCGGGGCTGTGAGACCCCTCGGTGTTTTTTCGCCAATGCTGTCATATGCGGATTTTATCAAAGGTAATCCGGGAAGCGAAATGAGTAAAGCAGAAGGATTGGGGCTTACCCAACTGGGAGGATTATAAATAGAATATCCATCTCTGTGATTGATGCGAAGAAATTCCTCTTCCTCCCCTTTGAACAGCTCGGCCAGTATTTTGGCCAGAGAGGCGGGGGTGGCCGGACCTTTCCGACCGCAGCGGGAGGCGTCGTCCTCCCCGTTGTAGTGCCACATTGGGAGCCCTCTATATTGAAGCGGCTGAACCCCTCGCGCTATGGAGGTCGCCATTACCTCAACCATTGTTAATCCGGACTGGCGAGCGTCTTTATCTCGGCCAGGAGTTGACGAACCTCCGCACTTTCATCTTCCTCAAGGCTCCGGGGTGCCAACTATAACGTTTCTTTAGCGGAACGTTTGCAACAGGGAGACCCTTTCGAACTGGGTCGGGAAGCGCGATGTCCTCAACGTAGAACCATTTAGAAGGCCATTCTTTAGATGCCTTCCTCGATGTGCCGGACAGGTATCCAGTATCAGCGACGCGCCACACTTCGGCTCCGCCCACTTCAAATATTGACCCCTCATGGTTACGCGAGACAAGACAGAACAATTTTCTCCATAGTTCAAAGTGGGCTTCAACACCCATAAATAACTCGCATAAGGCAACATAACCTGTGATGTGCAGGATAGAGGCGGGAGTGAAGTTGTGCAGCTGGAGGCCATAATATTCCAGGAGCCCTCGGAGGAACAGATGGATTGGAAACCCGACGGCTCTTATCAGATAGGGGACGAAGCACACCCGCTCCCCGCGAATGCATTGGGGGAGTCCTCCGCCTGGGTACGCCATTGAAGGAAGCCAGCCCTGCTCGAACAGGGACCAGATCCATGGGGGAGGAACCCCTGCGTTTGCAACTTTGCTAACTAACCATGAGACACAGAGCACTTCTCCCACTCCCTTTTCTTTGGGCTGGAATGGGAGGAGGAACTGGGAGTGTTAGCCATGTTGGAATGGTTTCTCCTGGTAGTCTCCGAGGATCTTCTCGATGTGGTGTCGCGTGGATCTAAGATCTAGTATCTTTAATGGGCGCGCTCTCTTGCATGGACGGGGTGTTATTTGCAAAAATACCCTGACTTTCCGCATTCGCTCGACATGTGGAAGACGAAGTTATTAGCGCGCAGAAGCCGAGGAGAACAAAATTAAGTGAGCGGCCAAATACTTTACTTGGAGAAGGGAACCCGCCTTGCAATGCTGAAGACAATCCGAACACCGAACGCCTCGTCATTGAAGCCTAGTTCGGGGGCTACTGAGGGAGTCCTGGACTAAGGGGTCCTCGGGCGTCCGGCCTGGTGTCCGTGGGCCGGACTGATGGGCTATGAAGAGATGAAGACTGAAGATTGAACCCGTGTCCGGATTGGACTCTACTTGGCGTGGAAGACAAGCTTGGCGACCGACTATGAAGGTTCGCTCTTATGTAACCGACTCCATGTAACCCTAGATCTCTCCGGTGTCTATATAAACCGGAGAGCATAGTCCAGATAGGACAGATTCATTACCATATTCACATAGGCTACACTTCTAGGGTTTAGCCATTACGATCTCGTGGTAGATCAACTCTTGTAACACTCATATTCATCAAGATCAATCAAGCAGGAAGTAGGGTATTACCTCCATAGAGAGGGCCCGAACCTGGGTAAACATTGTGTCCCCCGTCTCTTGTTACCATCGATCCTAGACGCACAGTTCAGGACCCCCTACCCGAGATCCGCCGATTTTGACACCGACACTAGGAGTGTTGGATTGGGCTAAAACTTAGCAAAGCTTGATGATTTGAATATACCATGATGCTGTAGAAATTTCATACCAAATGTGCTTGCCAAAATGGTACTTTCTTCACAGCTATCAGTTTTGCCCAAAAACTTGAGAAACATCCTCAGGGCAAATGACTAATTTAAATGAGCCAAAATCTTGTGGAAGTAGATCATATGGATAGGAGAAAGCCTGGGAATATTTTCAGCCACAATGGAGCAAGATAAAATATACTTGCTTCACAAACTGAAAAATTTGACAAAAACCAAGAATTGCTCCTGTGCTCACATAGTTCAATTAAATGAACTGAATTTAGGTGTTGGCTAATTATTTGAGATACTTTAGAGGATGGAAAAGTTTCATCCCATTTGGGAATTCTATGAAGGTACTTCTTCACAAAGTTGTATTCTCATCAGAAACTTTGACAAATTGCACAGGGAGCTAGGATGAATGGATTGAGCTCATATTTGGCATCCCTGTGTTATTTATCCATGTTAATCACCCTGCCAAATTACAACTCAATTGGAATTAGGAATAAAGCACTTCCTTTGAATTTTTTTAGAGAAGGCAGAAACTTGCATTGGATCATGTGCCATATTTTTGAACTGAGGAACATGAGATTAGGATGTAATTAGTGAATATATAGCAAGGACAAGCTCCACAATTTATGTGGGAATTTTCTCTGCTATAAAAATAGTAGTTCCTTTGGAAAATGGCAGAAATGCAATATTGGCATTAAATAGGAAAATGCAATTTTCCTTATTTAATTATGGCCAATATACTTGCCAGAGTTTGTATTAGGCATAAGTATCAACTCCACCAATTCTCATGAATTTAGGATATGGCTAGCTATGCCTTTGGATTTTATTCCTCAGAAAGGCAAGAAAAGGAATAAATCACAATTGAAAAATATTGCATGGGACTTAGCAATATTTTTGCATATCCAAGGCTCAGAAAGATAGGAGGATCTCTGGGAACAATTGGGAGGATCAACAGATCAAACAAAATGATGGCTCCTTTGTAATCACAAAGGCCACAATCAAATTCCAAAAATTTGGAATTAGGGTTTGAGAGAATTTGAGATGATGCAATTGAGGTCTTGCCCACTGACAAAGACATGAGCAAGATTTTGAAAGGTTGAAAATGACAAGAATAGTCAGAGTCATCCAGCCAACTCAGGAGATTTTTTTTTTGAAAATGAGTGCCAGGGAGGAATAACAACACAAAAATTGATAACCCAATTTTGGGGATGTTACAATCTGTGGGCTTCTCCTGTGGGAAATGGCTGCCATGTGGCGAATGGCTGCCACTTAATCACTTTGCGGCTTGACACCGCACTGATCCACGGCGTTGGTCGTGGTGGAGTGGTTGGTGAGGTGGTTCTGCCTCCGTGAGCCCCGGCAGGCCCTGTCGGGGCGCCTTGGTTGTCTGCTTCTGGAGGTGACCTTGCCCCTTGCCGGGATGGCCTGCCTAGCAAGGGAGGCTTTTCTCTTGATGATATTCTGCTTCCTTGGGTCCTTCTTGGTTCCTCTAATCTGCATGTTGGTCCTTTGAATTTCTGGGGTTCTTGTACTCTGACTTGGGCTGGTGCTTCAATCTTGTTCTCGTGCCTGTGCATAGTCTGTTCAACAGACCCAGGGTTTGTTGCACCGACAGCGAGGGACGTTACCGAGTTGAACATGTGCATAATGCGGAGGTGCCGTGCATTTGGTACTTGATCAGTCGAAGCGCGAAGAAGTTCGACTACATCAACCGTGTTGAGAAACGCTTCTTCTTACGGTCTACGAGGGTACGTAGACACACTCTCCCCCTTGTTGCTATGCATCTCCATGGATAGATCATTGCATGTCCGGAGAATTTTTTTTTGTTTTCCATGCAACGATTCCCAACGGTGGCATCACGAGCTAGGTCTATGCATAGATGATATGCATAAGTAGAACACAAAGAGTTGTCGACAGTGATAGTTATACTACTTACCACCAACGTCTTATTTTGATTCAGCGGTATTGTGGGATGAAGCGGCCTGGACCAACCTTGCATGTCCACGCACATGAGACCGGTTCCACCGACTGACATGAAACTAGTTTTGCATAAAGGTGGCTAGAGGGTGTCTGTTCTCCTACTTTAGTTGAATGAATTTGACTGCGGCCGGTCCTTGAAGAAGGTTAAAACAACAAACTTGACAAAACACCATTGTGGTTTTATGCGTAGGTAAGAACGGTTCTTGCTAGAAGCCCGTATCAGCCATGTAAAAACTTACAACAACAAATTAAAGGACATCTAACTTGTTTCTGCAGGGTATGTTGTGATGTGATATATATGGTCAAGACATGATGTGATATACGCTATTGTATGAGATGATCATGTTTTCTAAGATATCTGTCAACCGGCAGGAGCCTTATGGTTGTCTCTTTATTATATGAAATGCATACGCCATGTAATTGCTTTACTTTATCGCTATGAGTTAGCACTATTTGTAGAAGCAATAGTTGGCGAGACAACCACGACGCTATGATGGAGATCAAGGTGTCAAGCCGGTGACAATGGAGATCATGACAATGCTTTGGAGATGGAGATCAAAAGTACAAGATGATGATGGCCATATCATGTCACATATTTTGATTGCATGTGATGTTTATCTTTTATGCATCTTATTTTGCTTAGTATGGCGGTATCATTATAAGATGATTCCTTCACTAAATTTCAAGGTAAAAGTGTTCTCCCTGAGTATGCGCCATTCCTACAGTTCGTCGTGTTGAGACACCACGTGATGATCGGGTGTGATAGACTCTACGTTCACATACAACGGGTGCAGGTAAGTTTTGGACATGCGGAATACTTGGGTTAAACTTGACAAGCCTAGCATGTACAGACATGGCCTCGGAACACTGGAGACCGAAAGGTCGAATGTGAATCATATAGTAGATATGATCAACATAGAGATGTTCACCATTGATGACTACTCCATCTCACATGATGATTGGACATGGGTTAGTTGATTTGGATCACGTATCACTTAGATGACTTGAGGGATGTCTATTTAAGTGAGAGTTCTTTAGTAATATGATTAATTGAACTTAATTTATCATGAACTTAATCTTATGGTTTTGCATATCTATGCCGTGGATCAATGGCCCGTGCTACCGTTCCCCTGAATTTTAATGCGTTCCTAGAGAAAGCTAAGTTGAAAGATGATGGTAGCAACTACATGCACTGGGTCCGTAACTTGAGGATTATCCTCATTGCCGCATAGAAGAATTATGTCCTTGATGCATCGCTAGGTGACAAACCTGCTGCAGGAGCAGATGCAGACCTTATGAACATTTTGCAAGCTCGATATGATGACTACTTGATAGTTTAGTGCACCATGCTTTACGGCTTAGAACTAGGACTTCAAAAACGTTTTGAATGCCATGGAGCATATGAGATATTCCAAGAGCTTAAAATTGGTATTTCAGACTCATTCCCATGTCGAGAGGTATGAGACCTCTTACACGTACTTTGCCTACAAGATGGAGGAGAGTAGCTCAACCAGTGAGCATGTGCTCAGAATGTTCGGGTACTACAATCGCTTGAATCAAGTGGGAGTTAATCTTCCAGATAAGATAGTGATTGACAGAGTTCTCTAATCACTATCACGAAGCTACTAGAACTTCATGATGAACTATAATATGCAAGGGATGACGGAAATGATTCCCAAGCTCTTCACGATGCTGAAATCGGTGAAGGTAGAAATCAAGAAAGAGCATCAAGTGTTGATGGTTAACAAGACCACTAGTTTCAAGAAAAAGGGCGAGGGAAAGAAAGGGAACTTCAAGAAGAATGTCAAGCAAGTTGTCGCTCCCATGAAGAAGCCCAAAGCTAGACTCAAGCCTGAAACTGAGTACTTCTACTACAAAGAAAATGTTCACTGGAAGTGGAACTACCCCAAATACTTGGCGGATAAGAAGGATGGAAAAGTGAAAAAACGTATATTTGATATACATGTTATTGATGTGTACCGTACTAGTATCCGTAGTAGCACCTGGGTATTCGATACCGGTTCAGTTGCTAAGATTAGTAACTCGAAACAGGAGTTGCAAAATAAACAGAGACTTGTTAAGTGCGAGGTGGCGATGTGTGTTGGAAGTGATTCCAAAGTTGATACGATCACCATCGCACACTCCCTCTACCTTCGGGATTAGTGTTGAACCTAAATAAATGTTATTTGGTGTTTGCGTTGAGCATGAACATGATTAGATCATGTTTATTGCAATTTGATTATTCATTTAAGTTGGAGAATAATTGTTGTTATGTTTGCATGAATAAAACCTTCTATGGTCATACACCCAATGTGAATGGTTTAATGAATCTCGATCATAGTGATACACATATTCATAATATTGATGCCAAAAGATGCAAAGTTGATAATGATAGTGCAAAATACTTGTGGCACTGCCGTTTAGGTCATATTGGTGTAAGTATCATATAGGTCATAAAGATGCAAAGTTCTGTTTACATGAATAAAACCTTCTATGGTCATACACCCATTGTTCCGGAGAACGGAGTTTTAGTCATCTTGACCATGAGGCATGGTTCGCAAGTATCAAATGATTCATAATCAAGTGATTCTAAAAGCCCATCTGCATGGAGTTTCTTCATGCGCTTTAGACCAATATGACCTAAACGGCAGCGCCACATATATGTTGCACTATCATTATCAACTTTGCATCTTTTGGTGTCAATATTATGAATATGTGTATCACCACAATTGAGATTCAACAAAAATAGACCACTCTTCAAGGGTGCATGACCATAAAATATATTAATCATATAAATAGAACAACCATTATTCTCTTATTTAAATGAATAACCGTCTCGCACTTAACAAGATCCATATATAATGTTCATGCTCAACGCTGGCACCAAATAACAATTATTTAGGTCTAAAACTAATCCCAAAGGTAGATGTAGAGGTAGCGTGATGACGGCGATCACATCGACCTTGGAACCATTCCCGACGCGAATCGTCACCTCATCCTTAGCCAATCTTCGTTTAATCTGTAGCTCCTGTTTCGAGTTACAAATAGGAGCAACCGAACTAGTATCAAATAACCAGGTGCTACTAAGAGCATTAGTAAGGTACACATCAATAACATGTATATCAAGTATACCTTTGTTCACTTTGCCATCCTTCTTATCCGCCAAATACTTGGGGCAGTTCCGCTTCCAGTGACTAGTCCCTTTGCAGTAGAAGCACTTAGTTTCAGGCTTGGGTCCAGCTTTTGGCTTCTTCCCGGGATTGGCAACTTGCTTGCCATTCTTCTTGAAGTTCCCCTTCTTTCCCTTGCCCTTTTTATTGAAACTAGTGGTCTTGTTAACCATAAACACTTGATGCTCCTTCTTGATTTCTACCTCCGCAGTTTTGAGCATTGCAAAGAGCTCGGGAATTATCTTCTCCATCCCTTGCATATTATAGTTCATCACGAAGCCTTTGTAGCTTGGTGGCAGTGATTGAAGAACTCTGTCAATAACACTATCATCTGGAAGATTAACTCCCAGATGAGTCAAGTGATTATGATACGCAGACATTTTGGGTATGCGTTCACTGACAGAACTGTTCTCCTCCATCTTGCAGCTATAGCACTTGTTGGAGACTTCATATCTCTCAACTCAACCATTTGCTTGAAATATTAACTTCAACTCTTGGAACATCTCATATGCTCCATGACGTTCAAAAAGTCTTTGAAGTCCCGATTCTAAGCCGTAAAGCATGGCACACTGAACTATCGAGTAGTCATCAGATCGAGCTTGCCAGACATTCAAAACATCAGCATCTGCTCCTGCAGCAGGCCTTTCACCTAGCGGTGCATCAAGGACTTAATTCTTCTAAGCAATAATGAGGATAATCCTCAAGTTATAGACCCAGTTCGTGTAGTTGCTACCATCATCTTTGAACTTTGCTTTCTCTAGGAACGCATTAAAATTCAGGGGAACAGTAGCATGGGCCATTGATCTATAACATAGATATGCAAATACTATCAGGACTAAGATAAATTAAGTTCAATTAATCAAATTACTTAAGAACTCCCACTTAGATAGACACCCCTCAAGTCATCTAAATGATACGTGAACCAAATCAACTAATCCATGTACGATCATCACGTGAGATGGAGTGGTCATCAATGGTGAACATCTCTATGTTGATCATATCTACTATATGATTCACGTTCGACATTTCGGTCTCTAGTGTTCCGAGGCCATCTCTGTACATGCTAGGCTCGTCAAGTTTAACCCAAGTATTCCGCATGTGCAAAACTGTCTTGTACCCGTTGTATGTGAACATAGAGTCTATCACACCTGATCATCACGTGGTGTCTCAACATGATGATCTGTAGCAATGGTGCATACTCAGGGAGAACACTTTTACCTTGAAATTTAGTTAAGGGATCATCTTATAATGTTACCGCCGTACTAAGCAAAATAAGATGCATACAAAGATAAACATCACATGCAATCAAAATATGTGACATGATATGGCCATCATCATCTTGTGCTTTTGATCTCCATCTCCAAAGCATCGTCATGATCTCCATCATCACCAGCTCGACACCTTGATCTCCATCACCGCGTTGTGATCGTCTCGCCAACTATTGCTTCTACAACTATAAAAAACGCATAGTGATAAAGTAAAGCAATTACATGGTGTTTGCATTTCATACAATAAAGAGACAACCATAAGGCTCCTGCCGGTTGCCGATAACTTTTACAAAACATGATCATCACGTACAATAACGTATATCACATCATGTCTTGACCATATCACATCACAACATGCCCTTCAAAAACAACTTAGACGTCCTCTACTTTGTTGCTGCAAGTTTTTACGTGGCTGCTACAGGCTTCTAGCAAGAACCGTTCTTACCTACGCATCAAACCACAACGGTGTTGCGTCAAGTTTGCTGTTTAAACCTTCTTCAAGGACCGGCTATAGTCGAATTCGATTCAACTAAAGTAGGAGAAACAGACACCCGCCAACCACCTTTATGCAAAACTAGTTGCATGTCTGTCGGTGGAACCAGTCTCATGTGCGTGGACATGTAAGGTTGGTCTGGGCCGCTTCATCCCACAATACCGCTGATCAAAATAAGATGTTGGTGGTAAGCAGTATGACTATCACCGCCCACAACTCTTTGTGTTCTACTCGTGCATATCAGCTATGCATAGACCTGGCTCATGATGCCACTGTTGGGAAACGTTGCATGGAAAACAAAAAAATTCTACGCACACGCAATGATCTATCCATGGAGATGCATAGCAACGAGGAGGAGAGTGTTTCTACGTACCCTCGTAGACCGTAAGCGGAAGCGTTTCTCAATGTGGTTGATGTAGTCAAACTTCTTCGGGCTTCAACCGATCAAGTACCGAACACACGACACCTCCGCGTTCTGCACACATTCAGCTCGGTGACGTCCCTTGCCTTCTTGATCTAGCAAGACGTCGATGTAGTAGATGAGTTCCGTCAGCACGACAGCGTGGTGACGGTGATGGTGAAGTGATCCTCGCAAGGCTTCACCTAAGAACTACGAAAATATGATCGAGGGTGTAAACGGTGGAGGGGGGCGCCACACAGGGCTAGGAAATTGTCTTGGCCGTGCTAGGGGCGCCCCCACATATATAGGTGGGAGGGGGGAGGGAGCAGCTAGGAGGGCGCTCCAAGTAGGCCAATCCTACTTGGGGTCCCTTCCCAAGTGGCGCCCCCCTTTCCTTAATTGATGAAGAAGAAAGGAAAGGGGGAAGAGAGAAGGAAGGGGAGGCTGAATCCTCCCCCTTTCCTTCCCCACTTGGCCGGCTGCCATGCGGGGCGTGCCAGCCCCTTGTGGGCTGGTGTGCTCCCCTCTTGTGGCCCAATAGGCCCAATATACTCAAGGGGTGACCGGTCATGTGCTCCCCTCTTGTGGCCCAATAGGCCCAATATTCGAACCGAACAAGTCCCGGCAAGTCTCTTTACTCGTTCCATAATACATCACCTCATGACTACACTACAAAAAGAATACACTTCCGTGATGATACGTGTTTGTCACAGTAGGTCGCGTTTTTTGTCATGCATGTACATCCATGACAAATTTATGATGTAATCAAGATAGTCATACACCGTCTCGTCGTAGAAGTGTTCCATGACATCAACAAAATTATCATCACGGAAGTGTCCACTTCCATGACGATAAATCACGCGTCACAGAAGTGCTTTCGTCAAGGGTGACCGACACGTGGCATCCCGCCGTTAAGCTATCGGGTCGGGTTTTGGATCCGATAACCCGTTAACAGCCCCGACCAATGGGGATTTTCCACGTGTAAAATCATCATTGGCTGGAGGAGACACGTGTCGGTCCGCGTTAGCACAGTGTCACTCATCCAATGGGCGAGACGCGCCTATGATATGTTGACACGTGGACCGACCCATCAAGTTTAATTGGGCCGCCCAATTAAAGGCGCAAGTTTTATGGACCATAATGGGCGGCCCACTAAAGGCCCACAAGGTTTTATGGACCATAATGGGCCAGCCCACTAAAGGCCCACGAGATTTTATGGGCCATAATGGGCCGCCTGTAAAGGCCCACAAGATTTTGCGGGCCATAATGGGCCGGCCCAGCTAAAGGCCCACAAGATTTTTGTGTGCCATAATGGGCCTGCCCAGGTAAAGGCCCACAAGATTCTTGCGGATCATAATGGGCCAGCCCAGCTAAAGGCCCACGAGATTTCACCGACATTAATGGGCCGACCCAGCTATAGGCCCACAAGATCTTGAGGACCCTAGTAGGCCGGCCCATTAACTGGCTGCCATGTTTTGGGCCAAATGCCGGCCCATATTTGATCCGGTCCATTAATGTCCTGCCACGTTCCGGGCCTAAAATTGGCCCATATGAGATCCGACCAGTTATAAGCCTACCATGTTCCGGGCCAAATTACGGCACAGATCAGGGCCGGCCCTTTAAGAGGCTTTGGGCTCATTTATGGCCCATATCAAATTTGGCCCGTCAACTGGACACTATGCTTTTGGGCCCACTTGCTAAAGGCCCACTTAGTAATTCGGCCTGATATTAGTTTTGGCCTGTTAAGGGCCCGTTTAACATTTTGGCCCTATATTAATTTCGGCTGTTAAAAGCCCGTCATATAGTTGGGCCTAACTACGGCCCGATTTGCATCCGGCCTGCTCGCAGCCGATATCTGATTGGGCCGAACAAGGACCGAGACAATTTTGGCTTGTTAAAGCCCATGATTTGATCCGCACAATCATGGGCCGGGGTTCATTTCGGGCTGCTGCCAGCCCGTGAGCTGTTCGGCACGTTTCAGGCCCAACCTACATCGTGATTGCATGACCGCCCGATTATGTACCGTAATTTTACGGTTTGGCCGGTTTACTGCGAAGACAGGATATATATACAGTAAAATAACTGCAGCATCATGAATAAAAAAACCTAGACTATACAATAAAGAAATTACGGCATATTACACCCACTGGGCATTAAAGTTCGCCACTATGATAATAAAGCACAAGCAGACTGCAGATTACATACACTGGGCATCAAAGATCGCCACCAGTGCAAATAAACACGCCGACAAAATAATATACAAAACCGAGAGCACTTCAATAGAGTTCAAGAAAGGTTAGCCCTGCTGGGGAGCTGTAGCGCAAGCAGCTGAGCAAGATGATGAGACTACGCTTGTTCAACACTTATATCTTCCTCACTCTGAAAGATAAACAAGCAGACAGATGACAGGTTTTGCACGTAAAAGTATCAGTGCTGACAATTCATCACATTTCTTACTAACGAATAAAGTGACATAGTTTAAAATTGCATTAACACAATATGGTATTGTTCAGGTCAAGACATGGCAGGAAATGACATTGTGAAGGAGTTGACAGCTTCACAACAACACTGGATTACATATCAAGAACTCATAAGTATCAATGGTTAGTGTGCTGTCAATTTATGCCATTTCAGATTGGCAAATAAAGAGACGGTTTATATAATAGTAGAATGATATGACATTGTTCATAGTTAAGACATTGCAGAATATGACATTGTGCTGTAGTGGGTAGGTTCACCACACCACTGGATTACGGATGAAGAATAGAAGCATACATGCAGCAAAAGAAGATCACTTGCTCTGTATAGTTTAATTTACATGGTATGAAGAAGGAACTTGGTTGTACAACTGAAAACTTAAATTGAGAAAGGACGAACTTTTGTTTATGAACTACATAATAAACTTTAAATAAGCAATTTGATGGAAACACCAAAAATAAACAGCTGTTGCAGTCATGCCTAACCAAACATATACAACAAAGTTTGAAGGCTTGAGATGGACAAACTTACATTATTGGTGAAGACATGCTCTATAAAGGCCTTGTCCATGCTGATGGAGGGGGGCGGGGGCAATTCAAGAAGTTTACCACAGAATCTTCTTCAAAAGCATTGCCTTTATTCTACATTTTGGTAAGAGTAAATATAGATGTGATAATATACGGAAAAATGGAGAATATTTAAGATAAGATGAAGAGTGATGCTACATGACCAAGTAGCTATAAATGTAAGTGCAGCGATATAGGCAAAAGGTACAGCCAAGAGCAATGCACAACTAAACTTCTTCAGTACCAACCTTATGGTAAGAGTAAATATAGATCTGATGTGTAGAAAATGGAGGGCAAAGGAAAATAAGCTGCAGAGTGATGGTACATGAACAACTACCTGTCATTATAAGTACACTGATAAAGGACATCATGTACTTACAAGAACAATGCAGAGATAAAAAAACATTGGCATTGGATATATTCTACACAAATGTAACCATTTGTCGGTGTACTAGAGTAGGGGTACCCTGGTATCCCGAACTCGTGCACGGGCAGTTGCAGCACCCCGCGGCAAGGCTTGCCTAGTGATCGCCAAGGTCCTCCATAGTTCCTTTGGAGCCATTCAAGAACAAAGTATTTAAGCCAAGGAGACAAGGCCCCGACAAGAGGAGCTTGCCGGGAAGGCCACTCAAGACACGTAGAAGACAAGACCCGGCAAGAGGAGCTTGCCGAAGGCTCGATGAGCGACAAGCTTCCGGCGCGACAAGGATTCAGCCACGGCAAGGCGCTTGCCACGGCAGTAACCTCTCTTCATCTCCGCTCCAGCTCATCCACCAACGTGTCGCCATGGGACCATTCCAGCGTAGCGTGTCAAGAGGTCTGTGCAGCCAGCGAGAGCAGCGGTAAGCGGCGCCGACAGAGTGCCATCGTGGCAAGCGGTGGCGCCCAACGGTCCCTTTCGAGACTGTTTAGGCGATATGGACGGGCATTTAATGCTTTTGTCCCTTGCCGTCGAGTTAGGTAGAATACACCGCATGCAGTAACTGTACCAACCGCAACTCATTTTCCCATTTTGCCCTTGTCTACGTTGCCACCTGTTGGTGACCCCTTGAGCCTATAAAAGGAGGCCCATGCGCAACGTAGAAGGGGTTCGGTTCGACTCATTCGAAACCAGAGACACTCACGCTAGGTTTTGTAGCTCTCTGTGCTCCCTAGCAAGAACACAATACAATCAGACAAGCAGCAGTAGGAGTATTATCTCTCCGGAGAGCTCCGAAGCTGGGTAAACTGCTCGTGTGCATCGCCTCGATCTGCTCTTCGTGCAACGCTCCGCCCCCCACCGAACCGAAAGGGGCTCGGTTCGCCGGTCCCATAGGTGTTCGTGGGTTACGATCGGCCTCCCCGACATCTTTGGCGCGCCAGGTAGGGGGCGTCGAGGCTGTGTGAACCTGATCCGGCGTTCACACGAGCAACATCTTCATCATCTTCATCAACATGCCACCGAAGAAGAAGGATTCGGCGGCAACGGAGCCATCCACGCCGATCCCGCCACCACCGGAGCAAACGGATGGCGGGGAAGATGCCGGCGGAAGAACGGGCGTCGACGAGGGAGCTCATGACGCTGCCAAGTCCAAGGACAAGGCCGCGCAGACCTCGGCGTCAGTACACGCACCGCGCCCATCTCAGAGGCGCGGACCGACAGCGTCCATGGTATTCATAGTACCATACGCCGTTGGATCAAGACCGAGCTGGAGGATCGCGAGGCCCTCAAGACCAGCGTGCACGCCAAAGATGTCGGCGCGAGTGGGTACGGATCGCCGGGCGGATGCTGCTCCTTCTAACATAGTTAGAAGTCCGAGCATATCCGCGCCTCGCGCCGCTCACCATCGCCACCCACCACTCCAGCGGAAGCCTTGGCAAGAGCTCAATCGCTTAGACTACCCTCCAACAGCCGACAAGGTCGACGAATGGAGGGCCACCATCCGTAGTCTCATCGGCTTTGCCAACAGCGACGCCCGCCGGCAACCAACTACATCGCTGCGCGCAAGACGACAAGGCACGAGCCGGTGGCGACGAAACCTGTGGGGGTGCAACCACCATGCACTCTCCACCCCGAAGGCCAAGATCACCAACTCGTCGGATCCACCTCGACAGCGACTCCACCGCGTCATCGGATCCACGAGCTCGCCGTGATCGCGCCAAGTTCTTCAAGAACGGCAACAAGAAGACGCCGAACTCGCGCCGAAGCGCCAAGAGAAGCGCGACGTCAATCCGACCAGCGCGCTGGGCCCTCTGTCGATATGCATGCGCCATGGGAACCAGGCGACTTGCCGTACGCGGTAGGTTGCCCTGCGTTCACTCGTGAGCTGCGGCAAGTCCAGAGGCCCGACAAGAAGAATTTCAAGCCGACGTGCGAGAAGTACGATGGCAGGACGATCCGTCGGAGTTCCTCAAAGATCTACACCATCGCGTGCAAGCTGCGGGGGACGAGACGACAAGATCCTCGCCAACTACTTCCCGCCGGTACTCAAGCCCAATGTCGATCTTGGCTCATGCACTTGCGGGACAGCTCCATATCCTCTTGGGCAGATCTATGTCATCGGTTTGTCGGCGCCTTCACGGTGGCCACAAGCCTCATGGCTAAGAGAGCGACCTTCACCTGCCGCCTGTAAGGAAGGAGAGTACTGCGCAAGTTCATTCAGAGATTCAGCCATGTGCACCACAACATCCCAGATGTCCACCCCGCCAGGTGATCGGCGCGTTTCATCGAACGCTGGAACCGCAGGATGAGGGAGAGATGGCGATGTGCAAAGTCAAGGACGCCGATGAGCTGTATGCCCCGGCCGACAAGTGTGCACGTCTTGAGGAAGGAGGAGACTCGGGAGAGAATGCGTAAAGCAGGATCTCGATAGTGAGGAGACCGCCCGGCAAGAAGAGCCGGCGACGGAACAATGTGAAAGAAGAAAGGCAAAGAGGTGCTAGTTGTCGAGCAGTCCGCAACGGTGGTGCCGCCAAGAAAGCCAAAGTTGGTGGCTCCGGCAAGGAGGTTGCCGCGACACCGATCGCCAAATGGGGCGGCCGCCGACAAGCGTGACAGCTCCAACAAACAAGATCTTGCAAGATTCACCGCACTAAGGGCCATGACCTCCAGAGCTGCAAGAAGGTCGAGCAGCTTGTTGAACAGCGAAGGCTGAGTATGGCGGCGCGACAAGGAGAAGGCCCAGAAGGTGCCGGGGAGTTAGCAAGAAGAGACCCGGCCGAGGAGGACACCGCGGCAAGGCCAAGCAGCGGCAAGGAGACAGACCTCCCCGCGGCGCGACAAGGATGAAGACGACGACGACGATGAAGATATGGAAGACGATGAGACCGATGAGCAGGAGTTTCGAAAAGCCGCAGAGGTCCTCTGCGTTGGCGGTGGTGCTTCTCGCATACTTCACACCGCCAACTCAAGCAATGGATGCGGAAGTTAATGCAGCCGAACCATCCGTCGAGTCACGCAAGCCTCCGAAATGGTCCAAGACGCCTATCATCTTTGATATTGAGGACCACCCGATCGCATAATCGCGGTCGGGTGCTTGCCGATGTTGGTCTCACCAACTATCCGCAACCTCAAGGTCACCAAGATGCTAGTTGACGGCGGGCCGGCTTAAACCTGATCTCCTCCGGTGCTCCGAAGCTTCAGATCCTCGACAACGAGCTCAAGAGACTGGCACATTCCAAGGAATCAATCCGGGAAGGAGCAAGCCGAAAGGGAAGATCACGTTGCCCGTAACATTTGGCAGCGAGCTAAACTTCAGGACTGAGAGGGTCACGTTCGACGTTGCTGATTTTCCATTGCCTTACAATGGGATACTCGGCCGTCCAGCGCTCGCCAAGTTCATGGCAGCCTCTCATTATGCATACAACTTGCTCAAGATGCCAGGCCCGATAAGTGTCATTTCTGTCCATGGCGACAAGAAGGATGCTCTTATCTGCGCCGACAAGATCTACCGGGAGGCAGCAGCTGCAACAGATAGCAAATCACTTGCCGCTGAAGCTCCCGGGGAGAAGAAGACCAAGTCCGCAAGAGCTCGATGCCCACTCCGCAAGCGCACCTCCTGGAGTGCTGCGCTACCGTCGAGGACGCACCATCGAGCTCCACCGGCAAGTGCAAGAAGACGATGGCAGCTCCACCGAAGACTAAGAAGGTGCCCGCCAAGGAGGACGGCACTGGTGGTACCTTCACCATCAGTGCCACTCTCGACCCTAAATAGGAAGGCGCTTGTTGCTTTCCCACGGTGAACGTCGACGCGTTTGCATGGCAACCGTCGACATCCCCGTGTTCCTGTGAAAGTAATTGAGCATCACCTAGCTGTCTGTCCTCATCGCGGGCCCGTCAAGCGTAAAGTCGAAAGCGTGCAAAGTGGGCGCCAAGAATTCATTGCGAAGAGATCAAGAAATTGGAAGCAGCAGGCCTTGTCGAGGAGTGCTCCATCCTACGTGGTTGGCCAATCCTGTAGTTGTATCAAGGCAAATGGGAAATGGAGACTTTGTATCGACTTCACGGATGTTAATAAAGCTTGTCCCAAAGATCCATTTCCCTGCCGCGCATCGACCAGATTGTTGACTCCACGGCTGGATGTGATTTGCTTTCATTTCTTGATGCATACTCGAGATACCATCGATCTTCATGGCGTAAGAGGATGAGGAGAAAACCGCATTCATCACCCCATGTGGCACATACTGTTTTGTACGAATGCCTTTTGGGCTAAAGAATGCTGGTTCAATGTTTGCAAGAGTAGTCCATGACGCTTTTGAGCCACAAATGCACAGAAATGTAGAAGCCTACATGGATGACATAGTGGTGAAAAGCAAGGACAGGGCAACTCTGGTTCAAGATTTAGATGAGACCTTTGCAAATCTGCGCAAGATCAACCTCAAGCTCAACCCCGAGAAGTGCGTGTTCGGAGTCCCTTCCGGCAAGCTTCTCGGGTTCTTCGTGTCTCAGCGGGGAATTGAAGCCAATCCCGACAAGATCAAGGCCATTGAGCAGATTGAAGCACCAAAGCGCGTCAAGGATGTACGAAGACTTGCGGTTGCGTGGCTGCTCTCGGCAGGTTTATCTCTAGGTTCTGCTGAACGCGCCCTGCCATTTTTCAAGATTTTGAAAAAGGCAGGTCCAATGAAATGGACTCCTGAAGCGGAGGCTGCACTGCAGGACTTAAAGAGGTACCTGTCCTCCACTCCAATACTTGTCGCACCTAGGCCACAAGAGAAGTTGCTGCAATATATAGCGGCAACCAATCAAGTGGTTAGTGCTGCATTAGTACCGGAGAGGGAGGCAGATGATGAGCCGGCAAACAAGGCAGATGCATCCAGCGACAAGCAGGGGGCTTCACCGACAAGCTCTGGTCCCGACAAGGACGGATCTGCGCAGGATTGCGAAGAAGATGCGTAAAAGGATGGTGCAGCGCCAGTTTACTTTGTCGGTTCCCTTCTGCAGGGGGCTAGGTCAAGGTACTCTGGTGTGCAGAAATTGCTTTTCGGTCTCCTCATGGCCTCGAGAAAGCTGCGCCATTACTTCCAAGCACATGAGATAACGGTCATCACCGCTTTCCCGAAGAGGATATTGCAAAATCCGAAGCAACAGGCAGGATTGTTGAGTGGGCACTGGAACTGTCAAGCTTTGGCCTCAAGTTTGAAAGCACTTCAACTATCCAAAGCAGGGCACTGGCAGAATTCATAGCGGAATGGACGCCAACGCAAGATGAAGAAATTCCAGAGACGAGTATCCCTGTCAAGGAAGCAAGTAAAGAGTGGCTGATGTACTTTGATGGTGCCTTTTCGCTGCAAGGCGCAGGGGCGGGCGTGCTGCTCGTCGCACCCACCGGAGAGCACCTCAAGTACATAGTCCAAATGCACTTTCCCAAGGAGCAAGCGACAAACAATACTGCAGAGTATAAAGGTTTGCTTGCCGGCCTGAGAATTGCGGTAGACCTTGGGATCAAGAAGCTCATTGTCAGGGGTGACTCACAGCTTGTCGTCCGCCAAGTAAACAAAGATTATCAGAGTCCGTTGATGGAAGCCTACGTTGATGAAGTGAGAAAGCTAGAAGAGTACTTTGACGGCCTGCAAATGGAACATGTTCCAAGAGCTCAGAATGATATTGCTGATGGCCTGCCAAAGTGCGCCGCACTCAAGTTACCTGTGGAACCAGGGATTTTTGTGCTCAAGCTGACTCAACCGACTGTAACGCCATCAACTGGACAGAACAGGAAGAGGAAGTTGATTTCTGGTGACTATTTTCCGGCAGAGCTCCCCGAAGCCGCCGCCAATAAGGTCCCCAAGAGCAACACCAAGAGTGCTGAGGAGTAGTCTGCTCCGACAAGCCCTAGGGTTTCTTTCGTTGAAGCGACGCCCCGACAAGTTTTGCTCCGGCAAGCTTGCCGGGAACATCAAGCTCCGCCGAGCCGCATGTTCTTGCCGTCAAGCGGATGTTCCTCAGCAGCGATATGTGCCTTTAGTCCTTGTTGTCGAGCCACAAGCTCCAGCATGGGCACAGCAAATTGTCCATTTCCTTCAGACATGAGAACTTCCCGAAGAGCAAGAAGAAGCAGAGAGAGTAGCCTGGCAGTCGAGTATGTACCAGTTTGTCGACAACACGCTGTACAGAAGAAGACTCAACGGTGTGAAATTGAAGTGTATTCAACGGGAAAATGGACAAAAGCTGTTGGCAGAGATACACGGAGGCATATGTGGTCACCACATTGGCGCAAGAGCACTTGCCGGCAAAGCTTTCCGGCAAGGTTTCTTCTGGCCGACAGCCCTCCAGGATGCAACTACACAAGTAACCAAGTGTGAAGCGTGCGGTTCCATTCCAGCAGATACACCAGCCAGCTCAAGCTCTCCAGACGATCCCTTTATCCTGGCCATTTTCGGTCTGGGGCTCGACATTCTCGGCCCCTTTCCCCGAGCTGTCGGGGGCTTTGAGTACTTGTACGTTGCAATCGACAAGTTCACAAAGTGGCCGGAAGTGGAAGCAGTGAGGAAGGTGACAACACAGTCAGCGGTCAAGTTCTTCAGGTCGATTGTTTGCCGTTTTGGAATTCCTAACAGGATCATCACCGACAACGGCACACAATTCACGAAGTCGCACCTTCATGCAATCGCCCAAGATCTTGGCGCCAAGGTCTTTTTTGCTTCATTGCTCATCCGAGAAGCAACAACAAGCGGAGAGGGCAAATGCTGAAGTGCTGCGGGGCTCAAGACCGAACTTTCGACAGTGCTGCACAAGTGCGGAAGAAACTGGATTGAGGAGCTGCGGTGGTTCTTTGGTCGATTAGACGACGCCAAATCGAGCCACCGCCCGCACACCTTCTCTCTAGTCTATGGAGCAGAGGCAGTTCTCCCCACGGAACTCAGATATCGGGTCACCTCGAGTACTAAACTTATGATGAGCTTGAGCAAGAGCAGCTGCGACAAGATGACGCGCTGCTCCTCGAGGAGGACCGTCTTCAGGCTGCTGTACGAGCTGCTCGTTACCAGCAAGCTTTGCGCCGCTACCATAGCCGCAAAGTTAACGCCAGAAGTCTCGAGGAAGGCGACCTTGTTCTCCGGCGCGTTCAGTCCGCCAAGAATTCCAACAAGTTGACGCCGAAGTGGGAAGGCCCTTATCGGGTGAAACGAGTCACTAGGCCTGGCGCTGTCCGCCTTGAGATCGAAGATGGCATTCCGGTGAGCAACTCCTGGAACATTGAGCATCTTCGTAAGTTTTACCCAGAGGCGCGTTGTTGGAACCTGTTCCGCAACCACCTTTTACAAGTCTTGCCGATGTTGCATGTAATCCTTTGTACAAAGCCGGGCGCAGACCCCGTGCATAAGTAAAGCTCATGTGTTGTGCACAACTTGTCAATTTCATGCTTTCATCATCATTTTGCATGTGTTATCTGACATTCTGTGCAACATCCACACCCGGTAAGCAATAACGAGCCACAAGGCTCCATAACTTTATTTTCTTCTTCTTCTCAAAGAAAGGAAGGTTCCTTCGCCCACAAGTTAGCCGGGGAAGGAGAAGATAATGGTGTGGGCCGCCAAGCGTCGCTCGAGGAAGTGTCGCCTTACCGGGAAGCAAACGATAGAAAAGCTAAGTTGCCAAAGTTTGAGCAATCAGTTTTTAAATTTTTAAGTTATCTTCCTCGAACGATAGTACTTTGTATGGAAAACCTGTGCGCGGAGGAACCAACTCGTAGCTAGTTTGCGCCCTTACTTTGTTTCGAGTCCGCTCAACAACTTAAGTGAGCTGCAACTAGTTGCGACAAGGTTGCTTGTCGGAGGCGGCACCGCCAAACAAGTTGCTTGACGTTCAAGACTCAGCCTTTCATGACAAAGGTACCAGCTACGACAAGTTCCCTAAAAGCGTAGGGCACAAACATACAAAGGAAGGAATCAAGTAAAGGAAATAACGTTGCAATCATTGCCTAAGATAGAGTTATATTACAAAAATAGCTTGTCGCAGATCTAGTAAATTGTTCTCCTAAACATGATCAGCAGCGACAAGGGAAAGATAAAATTGGTGGCCTAGTCTATGCGGTCGCCATCAACCCGCTTGATCTTGCCCACCTTGTCCACAATGGGTGCGACAAGGGCTTTGAGCGCCTCCACATCGGCATCTGGCGGCAAGGATCTAAGGACGCCGTTGAGGTTGAGGCCTGGATTGCGGAAGGCCACCTTCATCAACACCTTCTGGAGAGCTCCCGCACAGATCTGGCGCGATTCCTCGGCCAGCTGCTTTGGGATCTCTTCCCGGAGTCACTGGAGAGCCGTCACCACGCCCTTGAGGAACAAGCTGAGCTTGGCGCTGGGTTGGAGGCGTTCGTCGGAAGAATACCCAAGATCCACCATCCCCAGCTCCATCAGCTCCTTGTCGATGGCGGCGGCAGTATCCACAAGACCCTCCGTCCAGTGCATCACGTTCTCTCTGAAGGTGTTCTGGGCGGTCATGGCACTCGTCAGCAGCTCCTCGTCGGTCTTGATCTTCTCCAACAGGGCCACCTCCCGCTCCTTGGCGCCGTCCAGCGTCTGCATCAGGGTGGTCAGCTTCAGCTCAAGATCTGCCTTGGAGTCCTTGGCGGCATCGAGCTCTTTGATCCTTTCAGCGAGATGGCCCTGCAACTCGCCAAGAGTGTAGGCGTCCTTCTCGCGCTCGTGCTTCAGCGCAGCAAGCTCCTCGCCGCTCTTCTGGAGGTTGGCCTCCAGCTGCGTCACCTTTGTCTCCAACTCTTTCTTGGCGGCCTCGGCAGCTGCAGCAGCATCTTTTGCTTCCTTGAGAGCTCCGCCAATTGATTGCTCACGCGCGGCAAGCTCTTCCTCATAGCTGTCAAGGTTGATCTTCCGCTGCGCCAACTCACCGTCTTGCGCAGATAGCTTCTCGGCAGCAAGCCGTTGCTGCTCCTCGACCTCAGCCTTATCAAGGATGAAGGCTATGCGCTCTTGATGAAGTCGCCCCGCTCTTCGCTACGCCCGGAGAGCTTCTTGGTTGGCGCCTCGGAGCTCTTCTACGCACTTCTCCATGTCCGCTCCCGCCCTCGCGACAAGTGCTTCCCGGGACTCCAACTTGGCTTGTCGGGCGCGGTAGAGCGACAACAGCTTCTTCACAGCTGCTCCTCCTCGACTCACCTGCTGCTGCTTGGCGCGTCAACCAGCGACAGCCAGCGGAGGCGAGCAGCTCTTCGTCAAAGGTCTCCCCTTCGACCGGCGCCACAGGCTCGGCGTCCGGGAGCTTGATGAAGACACCGTCGCCGGCCTTCAGATAGGCGCCGGGCTGGGGCTCTTCGGAGCCTGACACTGCACCGGTGGCGGAGGGATCGGTGGTCGGCGTAGCGCCTGGTGCTCCTGCGCCTCGTGGTCGCAAGACGATCGCCGACCCTCGCCAGCCTTTTGCGGCGGCAGCCTTGGCGGCCTCCTCGCCGGCGGACCCATCGGCGCCAGCCTCTTCCCCCATTATGGCGGCGTCATCAGTGTTGCCGCGCGCGTCCTCCTCGCCGGCGACCTCAGTCTCCATCGGCTCTGCGGCGGATGGATCTGACGACCAAAAAAGAAAGAACAATCAAGCAAATGTTCAAAAGAAGAACAGAAGAAAAGAACCTAACCCAAGAAAATTTTCAGGCAAGAGGGTTACCTGCGATGGGATCTCCAGCCATGGTCTCGACCACCGGAGGATCACTGGTGCCGTCCCTTGCCGGAGAAGTCTCTATTGCCGGAGAGCGCTCCCTTGCCGGAGAATCCTCCCTTGGCGGCGTAGTCGAAGCAGAAGGAATTTCGGGAGCGGCTTCCGGGCACTCCTGATGAGGCTGCTCTGCTCCTACACAAACCAAAAAGTCAGATATCAGCAAAGAAGGAGCACCCATGCACATATAACCGTAAGAAGTAAACCATATACTTACTGCTGGGGGCTGTCTGGGGCTGCTTTGAGGAAGGGTTGCGGGTCCGGCAAGGGGTCTCGAGCGGCCTCCTGTTGCCACACGGGGATCGTCTTGATGACAACCACCGGGTCTTGGCTCTCTCGACGCTCTCTCGCCAGCGTCCGAAAAAGGAAAGAGTTCAGAATGAAGCAAATCAGATACAAGACAAAGCAACCAAATTGAAGAAATACAAGCACAGCATAGAAGCTTACTCTTCTTCTTCTTCCTCGTCGGAGCTGAGCGCGGAGAGATCAAATTCCGGCTCGCCTCCGGTGCGAAGAGGCGGAGGAGTAGTTTCTCTTGACCGCTTGGCGGGGGTGGCAGCGGTGGCCTAAGAGGATCCCGCCTCAGTTGTTGCAGCGGTGTGCGCGCTCCTTGCAACAAGATGCTTGCCATGTGGAGCGCGTCGCACTGGCGCCTGCGGCTGTTAGCCCGCCTGCCGCCCGTCACTTCCCGGCCTTGCGGAGACGCCTTCTTGGTGGAGCTGTGGGCTCCGCCGCGACAAGATACTTGAAGGTATGGAGGAGGCGCCCTCGGCAGACTCGATCGGCTCAACTTCGGGCTCGGCCTGCTCCTCCTCTCCGGCAAGCTCCTCTCGATCAGCAAGGCTTGCCGCCTCTGCTGCCTCTGCCTCCTCCACGGTGAACCCAGATTCGCCAATGCAGCGCTGCTGCCGCCTCCTCCAGCTGGTGGCGGCGCGCTGCATCTCGGCGTCGGTGGTGTCGTGTGTGAGCCACTTATGCTCGTCGGGGCGGATCGGTACTTCTTCCAAGCTATCGAAGAACTGCCGCACGACGTCGTCCGCAGGCTCTTGCCAGGTTGGAACGATCCCATGCGAATCGCACAACGGCATCATGGCGCGGATGCGGTCGAGCGAAGAGTTGTTGCACAATGGGACGACTCCCCTCGGCAACCTAAACCACTCGGGGTGATCGGGGTCATGCTTGAACAGCTACAGCAACATCGCATCGAACTCCAAGACGGTGAAATTCCAGTTGAGGCCTGGGCGCAGCCTCATGATGTCCGCTGCATTTTGGAACACCCAAGCAGGTCGCCTCCTCTCCTGCAAAGGAGCGATGCGGCGGCGAAGGAAATCTGCGCCAACAGCGCCTACGGTGAGTCCGGCATGCCTGAGGCGCAAGATCCGGGTCACGGCAATCTTCAACCTAGCATCCTCCGGCGCCAAGTTGCTCCAATCGTTGCCGCGCACTATGGGAGTTTGGCGCTGGGCAGTGAAGGGCTGCGGGTTCTCCTCAACGATCCAACACCAATCGGCTCTCCACTCCTCCCACTTGCTGCGGAGCTCTCCTTCCAGATAGGCTTCTTTCTTGCCGATCCTGGAGATTCAAGAAATCCCTCCGGCAAGTGGCTCTCCTCTCTCGACGCGGGGCATGAAGAAGTGGCGGAAGAGGGCTACGTTTGGGTGGACTCCGACAAAGTTTTCGCAAAGGTGTGCGAAAATTGCCATGGTCAGGACAACATTGGGGGTGAAATCAAGGAGGCGAAGCCCGTAGGTGTTCATGATATCGCAGAAGAATTCAGAGAAGGGCGGGCAGAGCCCGCAATAGAAGAAGAGCGTGAAGAAGGGGTACCCGCCCGGAACCAACTCTGATGCGGCGGAGAGTACCTTCGTGCGCGGATGCGCCCGCGTCTCCGTCGACCAGAAGAGGTAGTAGCCCTCTCTCAGCTCCTTTGCGTCGAGCTGGGGGAAGACGGCCCGCTCCTTTCGCAACACCGCGAGCCGCTGCGCCTCGGCCGACTTCACGCCCTTCCCCTTGTCGGCTTTCAGAGCCATGGCGGAGGTGGTGGAGGAGACCGACGGCGTTGATGGCGCTGGTGGCGATGGGGGGCGAAGCGTTGCTCTCTCCAGACTAGAGAAGAAGGGGGGAGCGGCGGTGGTTTTCAAGATGGGACAGCAAATGGCGAGGTGGGCGACCTGCCCCTGTTTCCCCTGTTTATAAGGAGGGAGAAGGGGCGGATGTTCCGCTTTTCCAATTAAAGAAAGCCCCCCACGATCTCTCCCACGACGCCACGTTCGACGCTTGCTGTTCGTGGGAGACGTGGTGGGTCCAGAGCAGGTTACGGCGTGATCTAGACCGCGCATGCCCGTGCACTGTTTTGGGCTTGGCCCAACAGCGCCGACACCGTGTGTGGCCCAGGCCCAGGGGCTCTGTCGGTGTACTAGAGTAGGGGTACCCTGGTATCCCGAACTCGTGCATGGGCAGTTGCAGCACCCCGCGGCAAGGCTTGCCTAGTGATCGCCAAGGTCCTCCATAGTTCCTTTGGAGCCATTCTAGAACAAAGTATTTAAGCCAAGGAGACAAGGCCCCGGCAAGAGGAGCTTGCTGGGAAGGCCACTCAAGACACGTAGAAGACAAGACCCCGACAAGAGGAGCTTGCCGGGAAGGCTCGGTGAGCGACAAGCTTCCGGGCGCGACAAGGATTCAGCCGCGGCAAGGCGCTTGCCGCGGCAGGCAACCTCTCTTCATCTCCGCTCCAGCTCATCCACCAACGTGTCGCCATGGGACCATTCCAGGCGCGCGTGTCAAGAGGTCTGTGCGGCCAGCGGAGAGCAGCGGTAAGCGGCGCTGACAGGAGTGCCATCGTGGCAAGCGGTGGCGCCCCTGACGGTCCCTTTCTGCACTGTTTAGGCGACATGGACGGGCATTTAATGCTTTTGTCCCTTGCCGTCAGAGTTAGGTAGAATACACTGTACAAAGTAGCTGTACCAACCGCAACTCATTTTCCCATTTTGCCCTTGTCTACGTTGCCACCTGTTGGTGACCCCTTGAGCCTATAAAAGGAGGCCCATGCGCAACGTAGAAGGGGTTCGGTTCGACTCATTCGAAACCAGAGACACTCAGGCTAGGTTTTGTAGCTCTCTGTGCTCCCTAGCAAGAACACAATACAATCAGACAAGCAGCAGTAGGAGTATTATCTCTCCGGAGAGCTCCGAAGCTGGGTAAACTGCTCGTGCATCGCTTGATCTGCTCTATAAAGGCTTCATGCGACGCAAAAGTTTACCCAAAATCCCCACCGAACCGAAAGGGGCTCGGTCCGCCGGTCCCATAGGTGTTCGTGGGTTACGATCGGCCTCCCCGACACCATTCATACAGATCAGATAATTTGGAGCGAACAATTGATAAGCAAGCTATCTTGCATACTACTGTCACATAATGAACCAGGTATGTATGCAAGTACAGTGATACAGGACAACATGTACTAACAAGAGCAAAGCAGCGGGCAGCATATTTGCGATATCCTATCGCTCTTTTCAAACCGAATTCTTCTTCGAGCAGATTTCCGCAAAAAGATCCGTAAGGCACATGCGAAAAGTAGAAGTTCAAATTGTCATGTGATTTCATAGATGATTACCTCATCTTGGGAACGAGACCAATGCATAACAATGTTTTTCAATTCAATGTCTTCTAAATTTAGCACGAGAGACTTCACCGAAATTGCTTATAGACTTGCCATCAAAGTGTGATTTCCTCGTAACACCATATCGCTGCAATGCTTCCTTGAAAAGCACAAGAAAGCTTTGCTCGTCATGACTATCCAGATTGACCCTCGCCTAGTTACAATAATGTAATGTAAATCATTGATGTGTTCAATCAGCAGAAAACAGGAAAATAACAACCATGAATAATAGCACTTACACGTAAGTAGGACAGGAAGATGTGAAAATGGTGTTTGTCTTCACTATAATCTTCCCATGATGGGAATATATGCACGTAGTTCCTAACAACATTGAAAGCATTGTCTTTTAAACTGGGAATAAATGGAATGGGGTTCCAATCTACAGGAATTGGCCGTCTCTGCAGTTGGGATAGGTCTTCGACGGTGGACTTGCTGTACTTTTTGGTCGGAGTGGGATTTTTCTGTGGTACAGCTGGTGCTATGGCAAATGAAATCGGTATACCTTTTGCTGGAGTGCAGGTCCTGTGTAGTGGGGCTAGTGGTGTGGCCAGTGAAGTATGGGTACAGTCTGATGGAGTCGGTCCTACGTTTTGTGTCACTTGTTGTACAACCAATATAAGTGGGGTGTTGTCTGATTTCTCCGGCACCACCACGTTTTTCAAGGACTTTGCTGGTGCTCCTTCAGGTTCGGCAATCACCCTCTTCCTTTTTGATGTCTGATGCACAAGAACAGCAATTGAGTGGAAAAACATGGTATGATGACAGCTGGAATATGTATTGATAATGGATGGTCATGGCATCTCGACATATATGATGAGTAAACTAAGCAGATGGCGGTGCAACAAAGTAGAAGAAATGCAAGACAACATATGCAAGATACCCGCAATCAATAAAACATTGCCAAATTAGAACAGGCACCTTGATGGGTGAACAGGACATGCCAACTGCCTTTGACTCCTCGAGATTAGAATAGTCATTAGGATCATATTCTGAACAAGAATCAATAGGTGGGGAGCGTATGAGTTTCATTGCATCCAGAATGGCACCCAATGCCTTGGTGCCAATTTTGTAAGTCATTGCAGTGTTTAGCTTCAAGAGTGGACTGCTGCTAGTGTGACACAAAGCAGCTACATAGATCATAGTGTAGATATAACAGGAAAACCTTAAGCACCAGAGTAAAATCAGCAAAGTGGAACTTGCTGGAATATATGTGCTAGTATTGCCGGTACGGCTAGAAAGGCTTCAGATACCAGCTCTCTTCAAGTGAAGGTGCGGTACTCATTAATATCGATGTAACTCTCAAAGGCGACACAGCTCCTCGCATTTCCTTGTTATTCTTATAGGATTCAAGTGGGCAGGCCACTACAAATCCTATTCCTATGTTTACAAGATCCTCTGAATCAAAGAGGCTCAAAGTGTCCATCACAACCGAATCGTATAGACCTCTACACTGCAAATGTCCTGCTCATCTTCAAGACAAGGAACATATCAGACATTAGATACTCCCTCCATTCCAAAATATAAGTCTTGGTAGAGATTTCCACTATGGATCACACATGATGTATCCAGATACATTTTAGAGTGTAGATTCACTCATTTTGCTCCATATGTAGTCCATAGTGGAATCTATACAAAGACTTGTATTTAGGAACGGAGAGAGTACATATTAAAGAAGAACGAAAGAGGAACAAGGTAAAGAAGAGCAAGCAGATTTTGGATAATAAAATGTTGGTTGTGCAGTGCCCACACATGATGAACCAGAGCGCAATAAGAATGCAACTCCCAGCTGTCTCTCGACCATTTCAGGCGGTTGGATGAAGATCCTACGTCTCCTAACCCTTCTTCCTCGCCTCTCGATTCTTCCCATACAGAGAACACCGACGGGCCAGCCGGCCGACCACCGCCCCACCGCCAGTGTTCCTCCGCCACCCCCACCCCCACCCGCGCCCCAACCCCCACCCGATAGAATTTTCTTCGCTCGCAAGGCCCCACAACCACCCGAGCCCCTTCGATCGCACCGGGGAACTCCGGCGAGCTCTGAAAAATCGACTGACCCAATTTTGAATTTTACTCTACTGTGATTTAACTAGTGTGGAATATAAAAGGAGAAAACCATAAGCATTGGGAGTATAGTGTTGAGCGTGCCATGGCGGATCTAAAGGTGCAAACCGGACAAAGGTAACTTCGCAACCAAGACAAGAAATTAGAGTAAAGCAGTGGCGATCTATTTTCTTGCTGCGATAAATAAGTTGAGCAGATACGAAAGAGTACCACCTCAGTGTGGCGCCGCACGATCTCTGCTGAGAATTTGACGGTGCTGCGGTAGCGATGGCTGTCGGCAGCGTGGAAACAGATCTAGGAGGGTAGACGATGGCGGCGGGCACGGTGGACGAGACGGTCGAGAGCGGCGCCCCGGCAAGGTGGACGATGGCGGGTTGAAGCGAGAGGACGGGATGCAAGGATCCCGGTCCAAGGCGTGGATGAGAGAGGTCGATCTCTTGTAATGGACGGCAAGGCGTGGGTATCAGCTCCGCTTGGTGGAGGAGGACGGCGGTGGATGGGGTGGCGGACGGCGGAGACGGAGGAGGGTGGGGTGGAGAGGGTGTTTTGGCGCCCACGGAGTACAAATGGGGAAAAGGGAGGTAGAGAGGAAGGGGGAACCATGTATTCAGGGCGCTCTTGTCTCAAATGCGAGGAAATTTACAAACTTAGCCCCCGTTTCAAATTTCTACTACATCACAGCAACATTAGTCGGTTGGGGATAGGACGGTAATCTCGCATACACCAAATATTTGCCGATGAGAGTTTGTTTTTGGCGCCCACCGTGTTTGAATATGAATCGGGGAGGGAGTCAATTTCGGCCGAGGACACACTGTGTTTTGGCGCCCACCATGTATGAATCCGGGCGATAGGCGGTTACGTCACGTTTGGGTGAAATTACAAACCTACCCCTATCGAAACCTATAGAAATCCAGCAGATAGGCTTTGCGTGGCAGGGAAGGCAGTAGTGATTTCCATCTCGCAGATTTTGGTTTCAAGTGATTACTACGACTTTCCCCGCTTGCTCAAATTTTGCAGAGTGCACGCCATCGTGCCAACTCAATTCAATCCCGCTTGTATTCTATTTTTTCAAGGGATCCATTTTCAATTGGAATTACATTCTATATACATCATTTTTATATATACTTTCAAAAGCACAACAAAGAATTCTGCTCCTTTATATGTATAATATGATTTACAAATACAACGATCTCGAAATCTTAAGGTTGAATTCGAAAAAGTTTAACCAAATTATGTTCTACTAAAATGTATGGATCAGTAATACCTACATATTAAATAACATAGATGTGCGTGAATTCATATGAGTATGCATGTTTGATAGATCAATTTTGGTTCGAGTATGGATTACATGTATCATCATCTCGAATTCAAATATTTGAATCCCTTTTTTGTTCACTCCTTTCACGCCCATCTCTCTCGCATGCATGCTCCTTCAAGTAGCTATCACTCTCTTTTCTCCAGCTCACCCGCACGCTCACTTCATGTTTCTCCTATCCTCGCAAACATGTTCTCTCGATGTCTCCCTTGAGAAGTGTCATACTCTCCCTATCATTATACATTACACGGTTTTCATTATCTCTCACGTCTCTACTGTTCTTTGGTACTCGGTACCTAAGCTTTCTTTTTCACCGCCACACACACAGTCTCCACTCGTCTTTCACTTTGTCTTTCTCTCTGTGGGATTCTCTCACACACCCTATATGTCTCTACATATGACTCATACCACTAAAATTACTCTCTCTCTCTCTCTCTCTCTCTCTCTCTCTGAGAAACAACATTTGTTGCGGTCTCCTTTTCGCTCCATCCCAGCATCGACATTATTCATTTATTTACCGATCAGACAACCCCGACTACCGCTCTCTCTCTCTCTCACACACACACACACACACACAACTCCTGCTTCCACTCCTTCCCGACCACCGCCTCTCTCTCACACACACAAAACTCTCGCTTCGCACCTCGACTCATATTTCTCTCACAAACATTTATCGACTAGCTAGCCTCTAGATAGGTTGATACACCCGCACACTCGTGCTTCCACCATCGCATACATGTCTCTCTCCTGCTCCTTGTATCTATGTAAATTTTTCTTCCGCTCTCGAGACACGCCTCTCGATCGTGCACACACGCACTATCGCCTCATTTTAAGCCGATACCTATCGCACACACACTCCTTGTGTCTTTGTCACACATGCACTGGCCCTCCTCCACTCTCCTCTCTCTCACACACATGGGATTTTTGCAACAACTAGCAAGATGCCCATGCGTTACTGAACATCAAGATGCATTTGTATGAGTAGTTTATCTTGTGGGGAAAAGGATGAACGAGGAAGGCCTTATTTGCAAATGTGGAGAGGGGTGTGGTATCTTTTGTAAAATTGTTATAGTTTCCTTCCTATCCGTCGAGATAAAGATCGGACGGCCTATATTGCAGGATGGCAGGCACACGATCATCATCGACAATGCTTTTTATAAGAGTAAGGATAAAAATAGAGTTGGTGATGATGGTGGGCCTGCCATCCTGCAATGTAGGTCGTCCGATTTATATCTGACGGATAGGAAGGAAAATATGGCAATTTACCCGCACTCTTCACCACAATTGCAGGTAAGGCCTTCCGTCATCCATCCTTTTCTCCCACAAGATCTTGATGTTCCGTGCAACGGACGGGCATCTTGCTAGTAAGAGTAGAAATTAGACATATACCACTTCTCGAATCTTCAAACCAAAAACATTCCTCCCTTATCTCATCAAAAACGCCAAAAGAATATATTTTGAGTGAAACATAACATATTTTTAGTGATATACATTTTTCAAAACTAGACTTTTTTTCTATCAAATCGGTGAATATGTAATAATCTGCTTTGATCGTGTGGCAACGCATTGGCACATTACTAGTAGTCATTATAATTTTTTGGACACCAGACAAACGGTGGAGTACATATACGAAGAGAAGAGGTGAACGCATGCAGTTGGCCTCTCGCTGTCTCGCACACATGAGTGTTACGTAAAGGTGACGTTAACAAATAAACCCTAAAACCCTAGGTGCACGATTGCTGCATTCGCGGGTACCGGGTACGTGGTGGAGCACCTTTGTAGGAATAGTCAGCTCGCGTGATAATTTGATCCGTAGGAGTTGATGGTCGGGACCACAGGTGAACGACTTGGAGTGCGGTGGCTCTCTAGTTGCCACAGATCGAGTAGCCATGTTTAAAATATTGTTTTTCTAGTGGGGTCAAGATTCCGATTTTCAATGGCGCGTTATAAGTAGTAAGTAGTTTTCGGAACGATTGGTAAGGAGCGAAAATGGAATTCATAGTACTACATACCTCCTTGGCGTATGGTTGTATGGTTTTTTTTTGCGATGGAGGTTGTATGGGTTTATGTTGCGAGAAGTTGAACCTGGTAGTTCTAGGGTAAATACTATGGTTTAGATTTAGATGCTGGTTTTCAGTAATGAAAATCGGAAGGGGAAACCCTTCTTTGATTAAAAAAACTACTACCTCCATTCTGGTTAACTAGTCCCCATCGTACTTTGGGTCAAAGTTTGTCCATGAATTTTACTTGTAAAATGTGAATGGAAAACGAGATTTTGTTATACCCAAACAAAAAGGACTGGAGGGAGTGATTGCTCGACACGGACGCGACCTCTCATAGCGCAGGCATTGCGCCGCGCCAAGAGGGCCGCACTCGCTGAGACCCGGCTGAGCACGCCTCGCCACAGTGCAACCAGCTTAAGACTGCCCCGCCTACCTTCATTGAATCATGCAAGTGCCGCACCACGCCACGCCCTTCCCGAGCCGGCAGGCATTTTAGAACACAAAAATGACTATATAATTAATTTACGCATGGTCTTGACTTGTTGTGCTCAGACCGGTAGCGTGAACTAGTAGAGGTTTTTCTTTATTTATAACTCTCCTCACATTTTTTGGCTTTGAAATGAATCATGGTTGTGGACATTATGTATGAAATGTGCGATATCTGTGAACATGAGTTTGATGTGGAAGTTGAACTTGGAATGTCGGGCTTGCGCGTGAACTATACCATGTCCAATGCTTCGTCTGTTATTGTTCGGAAAGTAATTGCTGTTATTACATGACCCGAAAAAAAACATTTTGTGCCACATCAGTAGATGCACGGAGATCACAACAGGCATGCTGACTTGATAAACATTTGAACCTAGCTATTATGAAGGAAATTTTGTATTGACAACAGTTTTAGATAGCAGGATACGCCTAGCCTGCTCTGCCTCTGCAAGCTTATTTCTGGCTTCTTCCATCTCTTCTTTGGCTTGGGTGAAGAGATCATCTGATTGCTCTTTTCGCTTCTTTAGGAACTCAGCTACATTCTCAAGGGCTGCTGCACGCTTTCTTTCAGCCTTTACTAATGCCATGAGGACACGAACAACTGACGACTCCACTTGGCTTGTGTTTAATCCAGCATCATCTGGGAATTTGCACCTTGTGTCTAATCCAGCATCATTAGGGAACTGGAACCTTGTGTGTAATCCAGCCTCATTTTGGGAACATGATCTCGAGGTTGAGCATACTTCCCTCCTCGTAGGAACTGCATCCTAACATGAAGTTACTTTTTTAGATCAATACTCGAGCAACCTAGATCCATTTAGTAGAAGCCGATAAATGTAACTCGGAGAAGTGAATTCAAAAGGAAAAAAAATATAAAACAGACTACAAGGTGAGAACACCCACTTCCTACATCAAGTTAAAAACGAAAGCATTAGGACGATTAAGACTCTTCTTATTACACATCGAAGAACACCACGCTTAAGAGAAACAGAAACTACAACATATACACATCAAGAACACGAGGCTACACGAAACTAATTGAAAGGGTGTTACTTACCAAAGCTCGCTTTACAGGTTCGTGCAGCTCCTCTTTAATTTGCCACGCCCTTGAAGATGTCACGAATATCCCGTGTTTGGTCTTCATTGCTCCTCTGCATGTTCGCACTGTGGTTTTAAAATCTCAACATGGCAAAAAAATATACTACTAGTAATACTCACAGATCTTGTGGGCAACTTTAAAGCACTCGCCTGCCATGTTAGAGCATCTCCAACAGAATCAAGAACGCGGGCGCTTTAAAAAGCGCCATAAAGTGTGAGATCGAGAAGTAGATAGAGTAGAGGATAGTTCTCAGCATAGATAGATAAAAAGATAATTCAACTAGTCCTCATCGTCCGACTCCTCCTCGGTGATGTCCTCCTCCGACGCCCGATCAGTAGGCGTGAAGATACCGATTGTCGCCGGATTCCTGTATGCGACGCTGCTCCTAGCCTCATGTTGAATTGAGCGTCCGCTTTTGCCACGCTTGTCCTCGCGATAGGCGGCTTGTTCGCCTCCTCTTATCCTCTCCGCCTCCTTTGCGCGTAGAAACTCGCGACGTTGATGATGTCCCACGGAAGTGTTGGCGCCACAGCGCCATGGCTTCTCGCCCATCTCGGTGATGCCGAGACGGTGCTCCGCCTCCGGTTGTCGCGACGATCTTCGCCGGTGCTAAGCCGCGGCAGAGGCGCTGAGCTCTGCGCCGCTCCGCGCCGGCACGTTGGGGAAGTTCAATGTTATATGAGGCCACCGAGGCGCCACGCCGCCGCATCGTGACGCTGCTGGCGGCCTCGTTATGGTGTCGAAATTGCCGAGGCCGAGGCGCATCCCGCTGAACCGGATCTCGGCGGAGAAGCCGCCAGAGGCGCGCACGACGCCGCGGTATCCCCAAGTTTCCCGGCGACGCGGCGGCATGGTGGCACTGCGGCGGCGAGGCGAAAATGAGCGGGGAGAGAGAGGTGGCAAGGCACAGAGCGGTGGGAGGGCGTTTGATTTTATAAAGCGCGTCGGACGCCGCGCGCCAAAACTAGCGCACGCCCGTCCGCTTTTTCCCGAGCGCGCGCGATCCTTTCCCGTCGTCTCTGCTATCTCCACTCTCTTCTCTACTGTTATATTTATTTGATATTTAATATTTAATATTTATCTCTACTTCCTTTACTGTCTACTTTTTTTTCTCTATACTTTTTTCTTGCAATATAGGCCGTCCGATTTATATCTGACAGATAGGAAGGAAACAAATGGGAGTTTTGCAAAAAGATACCCATACCCCTCTCCAAATTTGCAAATAAGGCCTTCCCTCATTCATCCTTTTCTCCCACAAGATAAACTACTCATACAAATGCATCTTGATGCGTGCAACGCATGGGCATCTTGCTAGTTCTAAAAACCTTTCCATCATTTGTCACACTACTGGTTGCGTATGAAAAACCTACCCAAGCACAAATACGATACAGTGAGCGACGCACAATTACAAGCTGATATTCTATTGGACAATGGAGGCTATAACCAATTACTTTTACGGAACAATAGCACCCAGAAATTTGAAGGGTAGGTATGAACAAAATTGAACTGCACATGTACTGCTAAGTGATTCAATACACATATTACCAATCGAGGAGGAGAACGATGGTCGCGGCGGCCTCTGTGAGTCATGGTCGGCAACGGGAGTCAGTTCATTGTCCACGACGGTGGTACTTCTGCGCTTGGCGTTGGCTTCCGGGAAGCAGATCCGAGACCGTGGAAGATGATGCCGGGGAAGAGGCTCCGTGTACGACGACGATGGTGGACCGGATCTAGTGCGGCGTACGAGGTCGTCGATGAGGCAGATGCACTACGGTGGATGAGTGCGCCAATGTAAAGGGGAGGAACACGAAGGCTGCAGTACCGTGGAGAAGTCTATTTTTCGGTGGGGATATAAAATGGGGAGTATTCAGGTGTACTACTCTGGGTGCCGGGGTGGGGTTGGCTGGGTAGGGTGAACCTGAAGTTACAAAAACATCCCCCTACCAAGCGTCATCTGTAGGCCTGTTCCGAAGGCTATGATGGTAACCTCTCACTGCTCGAATCAGGGTCGCGGGAGATTTTCCCACCGACCTCAAAATTTTGTGATACTGGACTCCCCGTGTGGCGTGTTGAGTGATTCGGCTAAGCAACTAGCGAGTAGTAGTAGTAAACTCTACACATTAGGTTTGACCGAAGTCAAACTTCCTAAAGTTTGACCAAGTTTATAGAAAAATATAAACATTTACCATAACAAATATGTATGATGTGAAAGTACATTCAATAATGAATCTAATGGTATTTATTTTTTTATTGTATATGTTAATATTTTTTGTTATAAGCTTTCTGAGAGTTTACAAAACTTGACTTTGACCAATGCTAATACGCGGACTTAAATAAGAATGGAGGGAGTACACATTTGTTTTCTTAGTTTGTAGTGAACTAATCATTTGTTGAAATTGTGAAATAAATATATTAGGCTATTGACTTCGAATGTAATTGTCTATACAATTCAGTAGTTACAATCATTGTCGAATCGCAAGATGTATACAAGGTCTATAGTACTTCACAACATGCTCAAACTCACATAATCCCAGTCAAATGAGAATCTAAATGCATTTCATAGTTATTACTTTGTAGGATGCAACAAAAACAACCATAACTCTACATCAGCCATTGGCCCTGTTTGGATACTCTAACACAGCTTAGAGTTAGAGTTATTTTCAACCCACTCTAACCCAAATAAGCACCTCTCCACCGGGATAGTTGGGTTAGATGGAACTAACCCACTCTAACCCTCCCTGTTTGGATACTTTTGGGTTATTTGAGCCCCCAACTAACCCAAACTAACTCTAACCCCATGATCCAAACAGGGCCATTATAGAAGCAACATTTTGACATATCCCAATGTGTGAATGAAACGTGCAGAGAGAGCTTTTCAAGATGGAGCAGATAGGGCGGGAAAGATTGTATGTATGTGGACGAGAGAGTAGGAGACAAACCTAACGAGACAGAGGGAGAGAGATAGAGAGACAAAGAGAGAGAAAGAAGTTAGGTATGTGAGAAAGATGGAGACATGTAATATACGTGAGATGCGTGTGCATCCAGATTCTGTATACGTGGAAAGAGAAGAGACAAAATGTTTGATGAGAGAGCTGGAAAAACATGGACGGAGAGGGGAATGATCTCGTGGGTTGAGGGATTGACAATTTTGTGTGGGGGAGAGAGGGATTGGTAATTTTGTGCAAGAGAGAGAGAGGGGGGGAGGAGTCAGTCAGCCGTCGTCACATCACCCTGCTTCCAAGTGACCCCGCATTCTCTAGCGTGGTGTGGTCGCCGTCTTCGATCTACTCGATGCCCTCTTTGAAGATTGAGGTGTTGTGCATGTTGGGGTGCAAAGAAGCACAAGCGATAGTGGTCGCCGTATAACCTTGGATGCGGATGAATTGTGTGCTCGGGGGAGTGTGTGTGTGTGTGTTGTGCTGCGTGTGTCTGTGTGTGTGTGTGTGTGTGTGTGAGAGAGAGAGAGAGAGAGAGAGAGAGAGAGAGATTGAGAGAAAACAAACCTAAGGAGAGAAATGGGTATTCACAAAGATATTGTGCGGGCCTTGAGGTGGGCAGGGGCCGGGTGAGGGTGTCAAAATGTGCACGTTGATGCATGTGTTGCATGCGACTGTGCGACGGACGGACGAATTGAGAGAGGTGGTTGTTGTGTTACGGATGCTCCTCTCTCTCTGTCTCTCTCTCTCTCTCCCTCTCCCTCTCTCCCTCTCTCTCTCTCTCACACACACACACACACACAAGTAAACTAGAAGACCGCTCTCTCATGTATACACAACGACAAGATATCTGCTATGTCTCACTCATGCATGATCATTTGCACATTCACACCTCTCTATGTCTCAGATCACACGCACACCGTCTCCACATTGCCCTTCCGCCACAACACACATATGGACACATACACACGTTCTCTCTCACCAAACACACAAAATCAGTATTAAAAAACTAGGCCGCACCTAAAACGCCCAAATCCAAATAAACACGAATGGAGCTAAATTCAAATATATGGAAATATTGCAGCGTCAAGAACTTTCCCAGGAAAAAAGTTGAGTAATATTCGAGGATTGTTTTCACACACACAAAAGGTTCGGTGGATGTCCTTCGAAGCGACACGGTGACGCACTGCTCGATCGACCAAGGCCGCAGCGGTTCACGCGCTTGCACAGGATTCCGTATCGTGGCTGTGGTACTAACAAACAAAAGCGCTGCCTAAGTCTAATGTTTACATGTACTAGTACGATTTTCTTTAAGTTTGACCAACCTTATATAAAACTAAAGTAAGATCCCACACGCCGCACTCACTACTAGGAAAAGCCTAGCAGCAGCTGGTTTTGGCCTATTAGTAGCGCTGGGGCCGGCTATTAATAAGGCGCTATAGTTAACGATAGCAAGAGCGCTGAGTACACCCGCTACTACTATGTCCTTAGTAGTAGCATAGAAAAACCCGCTACTACTACCAGCTGGTTTTTTTGAATTTTTCAAAAATATTTCGATTTTTTCCCTAATTTTCAAATTTCTGAATTATTTTAACCTCAAATCTCTAATCACCCCTCATCGCTGCTCAATTTAATCTCTAATCACCCTCATCATTCCAAATCATCTAACTTCCTTGACGGTCACCCATCCTCTCACTACTCCAGCCCGAGCACGCTTAACTTCCGGTTCTATTCTCCTTCGCTTCCAAGTCTCGCACTTGTTGTTTTCCTGACAATAGTAAGATGGCAATCCTATTAACCTCAGGAATTTAGCTTGAGCATGAAGTCACACATTTCACTATTTGAGTTTGAAACTATTGTTCTAAAAAATTAGTAACACTAATATTTCTTGAATAATTAGTTTGACCACAGTTTGACCACAGTTTGGCCATAGTTTGACCAGATTTGACCAAAATAAAAAAAAACAAAAATAATTATTTAGTAACACTAATATTCTAGAATAATTAGTTTGACCATTGTTTGACCATAATTTGACCACAGTTTTAATTTTTTTGATTTTTGTTGCCTCTTCGGATCTTAAAAGCCCCGTAACTTTTCGAGTAGATGATTTTTCATATAAAAAACTTTTTCATCCGAGTTAGTATGCAAAAGTTGATTTTGCAAATAAAGTCGAAATTCATATTTGCAAATTTTCCCAACAACTAGACCACATATCACATGGGAAACTTATTTTCTTTTAATTTTTTGACATTTTCATCATTTTCTTTAATTTTTTTAAACTGAAAAGGCGATCCACGGGGGTAGAGTTTGAAAATGGGACCTTTAGTAGTAGCGCGGTTTTTTACCCCCTCGCTACTACTATGGCACCACTTAGTAGTAGCGAGGGCTAAAAACCAATGCTACTGCTATCAAACTTAGTAGTAGCGAGGTTTTAAAAACCCGCGCTACTACTATGGCATGTCCCGGGGGGCACGGTAGAGACCGCTTAGTAGTAGCGAGGGTTAAAACCCGCGCTACTGCTATCAACTTAGTAGTAGCGAGGTTTAAAACCTGCGCCATCGGTAGTAGCAGATGAGGGTTTTTAACCTCGCTACTAGTAACTTTCTTTGTATAGGCTTTTCCCTAGTAGTGACTCATCAATATGCCGCCGCCGCTGCTAGCATGCCGCAACCGCCGCCCGCCAACAATTTCGCCCATCACCGCCGTGTCGCCGCCATCCTCGTGACATGAAGTCAAGGCTCGCCCGCCACATCGCTCGTAGTCCTCTCGCGATGCCGCCGCTGCCAAGCACGCGAAAGCAGCTGGTAGAGCCGCCTATATGCACGCAGCGCACGAAGAGGAGGACGAGGGCGTGCTCAAAGACGCCGGCGTAGTAGGAACTAGCGTGTCATTGTCGTCTCCGCCGCGAGGAGGCGCGCATGGTGGCTGTCGCGGCGAAGCCGGTCGCAGCAGTAGAGCCCGCAAACCGGTGCGATGCGGAATCTACCTTCGCAACCTTGAATGCCACGTGGATCCTGCAATCAAGGAGCACTTGGGTCACCGACTCATGTGAGCCGCTTGATGCAACATGGATGGCTAGAAGGGCTTCTTCCACCTCTTCGCCGCCTTCTTCCTTCGCCTCACAAACTTCTTTCACAAATCGATCGACCCAAATTATACTACTAGTACGAACGTATTAAGTACAGAGGAACACGAAGATACGAAAGCAGAGTACCAACTGCAAGAAGAACAAGAGTAAGACATAGTACTAGTACTACTGTATGTACTAAAGAGTTCAAATAACGAGAAAGAACATACTAAACATAGTTCTCTTGGGCCTCAAAGACAACACACCCTTGAAAATAAACTAAGCAACTAGTCCGCTTGACACTGTAGTAGAACCAGCAAGAGCGACGGCACTGCCACCTACTCGGAGTCCGAGTCCACGTCCTCGACTTCGTCCTCGTCCCTCTTCCTCTTCCTCATCGCCGACGCTTCTTTGCTTGAACCGGACATTGGGCTTTGCTTCTTCATCCAACCCTTGTAGATATTTAAACAAAGGTAGGCATCCATTGCTGCGTACAGGATGTGATCTTCATCTAATATCTTCGACTCCCATGCATGATGAAACTAGTGATGAGGTTTCTTTAGTTTAGCGTACGAAGGATCAATCATGGCTGCTGCTAGGGTCAGCATTGAAGGTTGAGAGGAGGACACCAGGCTTTCCTTCTGGAGATCGAAGGGCTAGCCTACAACGAGACCTATCCAACGCAGGACATCCCTGTCATTCTTAAAGCCTACAGTAACGAATTTCACTCTTTTGTCCTTGAGGAAGTTCTTAAAATCCTGGCACTCAACGTCCGCATGGCGTATGTGGTAGACCAAGCAAACGTTATGTACGCAAACCTGGATCACGGCGGGCTTCTTCCTCTCTTCGTCCTTTAGATCCTTCTCTCGTCCCAGGACTGTGGTGTACTCAACATCTAGCGCAACGACCCACTCATCCGTTGAACTGTTGAACATGCGTAGGAAGCGAGCAAGCCATGCTTTCACCGTCGCGGATCCACGTGTGTAGATGACGATGAACTGATCACCGGAGATGGCTCTAACCTGGTACTCAGCGGCGACCATGGAGATTTGGGAGGCCATGGATTTTGGAAGAGGGTTAGGATAAGTTGAACTGTTGTACCCCGCAAAAATTGGGAGCGAACTAATGTGAAAGGACGGGACGACTGGGAGCGAACTATTGTAAGGTAGTAGAAGACGGGGACGAGTAGGGCGTGCGAACGGCGTGGGGTTGCTGGCTTGCAAGGTGGATAAATGGCTGCAAGCCCCCAAAGAGTTCTCAAGAACTATGCGGGACCCACTAGATGTCATGTCTACTAGACCCATATCGTAGGCCTGACGGTAAAACTTCTGACTGTTCGCACGCCATGCCGGCGTGTGGATGTAACTTCACTTAATTCCTTCAACCGCACGCCTCCCACGACCTTGTACTTCCCCGGCAAGCAACAGCTCCATGATGTAGATGGAGTGCTCCACCAGACGGTCGCTGGTGTACACCACCGAGAGGTCCGTGAGTTTCTATGGGTGTCCACCACGCGCACGCATGGTGAACTGCTACTGCCTTCGAAGCCGTCAGAGCGCCATTGAGCCGCCAGAGGATACCCTCTAAGAATTTCTCGTGGTGTGCTTTTGCGGTGGGGGCACGATCGAAAGGTTGAAGAGACACATGGGGCCAACTGCTCAATCGCCACGCCTTGTCACGACGCTCATAGCAAAGGATTCTAGTGCACGCTGACAACACCTCACTGCATGCTTTCATTTGAGCACGCGGCTCAAGAGGCGCTAAATGTATCGCCGGTGAGCTCTGCTCCACGCCATCATGCTTAGCTTCCCGCCGCTAGTTTGGCCATGCCTCGCTAGAAGAGGGACAAATCATGGGCGACATAAAAGCTTTGTAAAACAAAGTGTGGAATGACTTGGTCATAATTTTACCCGGGTGATGAGGCCGGTTACATGTAAGGGTGTTGATGGACACTGTAGCGATAATTAATTCGCTTGTTGTAAGCACACGGTTGAAGAAACCAACTGTGCAATAATGTCAAGATCGCATGAAGTTAGCTATACTGCACTGCAGTCAGGAGACCGACAAGGTAAACAGATTCGAGAATGGTTAATAAAATCTAAGACGATTGCATATTAAGATCAAAATAGTGCTACCAATATACGAGTCCCATACGATGCCATTTCAACGATTGTATCACAAAAGCTCAAAATATTATAAGGTTCAAATTCCAGAGTTATATGGCTCAAATTCAAGATTACAAGGTTCAAACTAATATTCGAATGAAATTCAGCTCATCAGCTGCAAACACTCATGCTGATCCACGAACATGGATATCGAGAGGTTCAAACTAATATTATCACTTCTAAGTCTGGTTTCAAACCTCCTAATTTTTGCAAAGGGTTCAGCCATTGAGAAGTCATGTATGGGGTTGACACGATGACTTCCGATTACTCTCATTTGAAGTTCCAAAATGAAATTCAGCATTTTGGAGCCTATTCCATTCTGCCGCAAGCGCCGCTATGATCAACAAACTATTCATTTTATGTAAATAAATGTAGGGTAAACCTCATTACCTTCTCGCACCTTTGCTCTCAAAACAAAGAACCTCGCGAATATAATCTCCGTAAGGTCCTCAAGAGGATTTCAAAGTAATTTCGAGAGATGCGATCTAGGCATTCGACGTGATTGTTATATTGTATCACATTATCCACCACCGCCTAAACTTATCTCGCAAAAAGAAGAATGTGTTAGTGCCTACATGCAGTTTTGAACACTACTACGTGCCTATTTGGTTTGCAGGATTTGTAAATGCACTAACATGCCATATTTGATCTTACTTGATTAACATGGGCATTTGATTACATTCTAGAAAAAAGTATCCTTCTTCACAAGACGTTGGAGTGGATGAAAATTTCCCTAAGAAAACTAGTACAGATGAATCCAAAGGAGAAATGCTTATGGATTGTAACCATATGGATCAAGCAACCAATATGGGGGGCACATGTATGTACTAAAATCCCCAAAAATCCATCAGAAATCATAGTACATTGTCATTGTAAACTTGGAAAAAGGTGTCGCAAATTGAACTCCCTTATGGTTAACATTTAACAGGAAAGGAACATCACCGATATATAGCTTCTCCAAAACGGAAAGGAACTCCCTTATGGTTAACATATATCGTGAAACCGATAACTTGCTCCATGTTGGGGCTGATAGATTCTAGTGCCAAGACCTTCATCACAAGACAGCCATTTAGGTCGAGCTTGTCGGAATCATTTTCGGATGATGCATAAACAAACATCTTCAAAATGAGAAATAATGTTAATTTGTAGAAGGAGAGGTAGAAGGCGGTTGTACCCGAACTGGTGGATCCAATAACAAGTTCGGAGTATTTGTCGACGAGTAGCCCACCACCGCGACATTTCGTGCGTAAATGACATTGATTCTTGCGGACCTTCTGATCAACTACAAGTAATATCTCGCGCTGGTGTGTCCTCAATGACAATACTGGTACACATCTTTGATGTCTTCCTACCGCACTAAAGAACACACATAAATAGTCCAGAGTCATGGAGGTGATGTGGGCTACTAATTCCATTGATCGTCAAGGCGAAGGTACTGAGTGCAAGACAGCCACGGAGCAGGCGCCCAAGTCACCATTTGGGAGGCGTATTTACGCACGAGCTCGAGGTGCTTCGTCAGTGGTAGAATAAGAGCTACCGATTAAGGTGGGGAAATGGCGCCTCAACTTCGTGACGCAGCAGATGGGCGCGAGGCGGAGCGCTCAGCGGAGCGAGATTTTCCCATCATCAAAAGTGAGCTTTCAAGCTGATCTAGGCAGGGGATCGGAACCAGTCGCTGCTTGGCTTGGTCCTGCCGCTGGAACGGAACTTACCCATTCTAAGGCCTCTAGTTGGGCCAAGGTGACGCCGAGGATCTAGGAGAACGATCCAAGCTTTTTGTGATAGCCATGGGAGATCTCATGTGTGTCGATGAGGTCGAGAGGGGTGGAGTTCCATAGGGGCACCACCGCGGTGTCGCAGGATATCCGGCCACCTATGGGACTGTGTGGCCCTTGTCGGTTCGGCAGGGTGAGGGAGTCCTGGTTTATGGGGTCCTAAGGCCCGTGCTATTTGACATGGGCCGACCCACTCGTCAGGAAGATAAGATGGAAGGCTTTCCGAACCGATGGGACTCTCCTTGGCGTGGAAGGCAAGCTTCATGGCGGATATGAAGACTTTTCTCTCAGAAACCGACTCAGACAACCCTAGACCCTCCGTGTCTATATAAACCGGAGTTTAGTCCGAGAGATAATCATAATCATACAGGCTAGACGCCTAGGGTTTAGTCGCACGATCTCGAGGTAGATCAACTCTTGTAACCCCTATACTCATCAAAGTCAATCAAGCAGGAAGTAGGGTATTACCTCCATCAAGAGGGCCCAAACCTAGGTAAACATCGTGTCCCATGGCTCCTCGCTACCCTCGATCCTTAGACGCACAGTTCGGGACCCCTACCCGAGATCTGCCGGTTTTCACACCGACATTGGTGCTTTCATTGAGAGTTCCACTGTGCCGCCGCTGAAAGGCTCGATGGTCTACTGATCATATGCAATAACTGCCGGAAGGAGATCTTTCTCCTCGCCAGATCTTCATATTCGCGGCTTCAAGATCGACGCCAATCTGCTGGCCACCTAGAGCAGATCGACAGCTACGCCCTGGTCACCAGATCAGTTTTGGAATCTGAACTATGTCGCTGATATCCGAGGACACTTGATCTTCCAAGGGTTCGCACTAACCACCGCCTTAGATCCGAGCGCATCATCGTCCGAGCCCGCTGACTCTCTCTCCGCAGCTATAGAGCCCAACACCGGAGAACTAAAGAGAATAGTGTCACCGGCTGTCATCAACGGCTGCACTCTCCTCCGACACTAGCTATGAACCGAAGTCCGCTGCCATGCGAAGCTTGGCTGGAACTTTGTTTCCGCCCAAGCCTCGCCTAAACGAGGCTTTGACTTCACGCGCCCTCGCTATCACAGAGGAACCGCTCAATTGCTCCCAGCCCGGACTGGGGCTGAAAATAGGGAATTTACTACCCACCCACCACCCACCTCATAGCTATTGTCGCGATCTAATCATGCTCGACACCTCCCAAGACATCGGCACAACGATGCCGGAGTGGAGCAGGCCCAAACCCACCATTCACTGACGTTGGACAACAACTTCTCATATGACGTGTACATGGTGGACACACCTAAAGAAGGCAACGACGATGATGAGAAGGATCCAGTCGAGGTTGAACCTCCTGAGACACCACCAAAGCGTCGACGCCACGGTAAGCCTAAATCGCGGCTGCTGAAAAGTCAGCGATACTAAGCACCGAGACAATAATACTCCGGAGAACGCCAAGACCAAGAAGACCCATCGAACCAACATCCCAACAGGATGATCGAGGACGGGCAAGTTGACCCTGATGAGCAAGGTGAACGAAGACTGGAGGATAGTAACTATCTAGCACTTCCGAGGACGACGGAGCCTCGAACGAAGATTTTATCGCGCTGAGGAACCCTCAACAAGAGCGCTTTTAACGCGCTGGCTAATAGCCACCGCAAGAAGCCTAAAGAAGGAGCAACAAGAACTTCTAAGCTGACCAAGATCTGCTCAACAACAGATGGACTAACGCCCCGGCAGCCAAGAATATGGCCTCAACGCCCAAAAAGAGTTACCCTTGCGTAAGCTGCTACCCAATTCAATGATGAGGCATCGAGCCTACCACCCGCACAGAACACGGGTGACGGATCTGACCGACCACTACGTGGCTGAGACAGAATCACCTCAATCCTAACACCAGCCCGCACCACCGCCGTAAAAGCAGAGAAACAACAGCTGGGATACCGCTGGTGTACAAAAGAGGGCGACTTTTGTACCTCTTTTGCCTGTGCACGGGCAGTCGAGCTAGCCATGCGTCACACCAAGCAGCAGAACAGGGAGGTGAGCCAAGGTAAGACCAAGCCCAAGATAATCAGAGAAACGCCAAGGCCAAGACCACAAAGAGCGAGGGATCGAGGTTCCCCCAAGACCCTTGCCGGGTAGCCTCAAGAGCCCCGGAAGACCCTTGCCAAGAAGCTGCCACACCAACAGAGCGAGCCACCCTTGAGCCCATGGTCCCCAATGCCATCATCCACATGGGGCCGTGGCTCGAAGGCACTCTCTGTGGTGGCATGCAGATCGCTAGAACACATATTCAAGATCGATGAGGATTAGAAGACGACGATCCTTGGCAAGATCCTTGCCGAGGAAGGCCACTGCATTTCGGCAAGGTCCTTGCCAGAGACCTACAGTCATGCTGGCAAGACCCTTGTCGGGCCACACGGCAAGACCCTTGCCAGCCACCCAGAAGGCCTCGCCAAGGACGCCAGCAGGGCCACCATCGTGCCAACGCCAACTAAGTTTCCATTGTTATTGCATGCAGCTGCCAGCTCAACCAGCTGGGTGCACTGCTGGGCAACATGCAGCTCGGGCCAACTCGGCTGTTACCAAGCGTGGCGGCATGCAGATCTTCGTGAAGGCTCCACCACCACGCCACTCCAAGCTGCCCGCCTCTCACATGGCACCAAGATGCCTCGCGGGCTGTATGTGGTCGAAGCGAGAAGGAGCGGCGACGACAGGACGGGCCTCGCCCCCATCCCCGATAAAGCAAGGGGACATTTGCTACGATTAAATGCATCTTTTCCTATAATACGAGCCGAAGCCTCATAGCATCAGGCGCTTTTTCCACCTCCTGTAGCCACCGTGGCAGCCCCTTCGACTATAAAAGGAGGCCCGTGGCATACCGAGAAGGATTCGCCTTTTGGAACCACGCACTCACCACAGCTAGTTCGGGAGAGCTCAAGAACTCTCTCAAATACACCCACCAAAGCAGGACTAGGTTTTACGATCCTCGCGCCCGAACTGGGTAAACGATCTCGTATAGCATCGATCCTACTCTTCTTGCAACCCCGCTCCGGCAACCGTAGTAGGGATTCTTGTGATCCCATAGGTGTCATTTCCCGACATCTTTGGTGCGCTCGGTAGGCGCAATTGTGAGAATCTGGTCTAGTAGTTAGCCTAGCAGTTCTTTTGTCGCCATGGCTCCCAAGAAGGAGACGACCAGAGAAAAGAGCACCGCTCATGAAGGTGAAGGACGCCAATGCCATGCATGTAAAAAGCTAAGTCATTCGTAACCTTGAGTTATTTCCTTTACACATAAGGTTATCATCCTTGAGATCTTGCCTATGTATGGAAAACCTGCATGTAAGGGGCCTTTCCCAATTGGCAACACCCTTGTTCTGTTTCAATCTGCTCAACAGCTCAAAGCGGCCGCTGAGAGTGGCGGGTAGCCTTCGCGATTTGGCAACGCCCTCACCGACTCGAGTCAAGCTCGATAGCCATGGCCGCGCTTATGGGTGGTAAGGTGGTTCGCCTGGCAGCAAGCACACTCGGCAGGCTAATGGGGATCTCGTCTCAAGACGCCTTTGTGGGTTTACACAAGGACCTCCAATGGGCTGACGAGGTGGACATACAAAAGGAAAGTCTAATAGGAAAATAACGTGCATGATACTAAAAGTGTTGTAGAGTTATATTACATTGAATTGTTGATGCGTTCTAACTCAGAGAGCATTGTCTTGTCTGTTAGAACCTGCATGTATAAAAAACGGGTGCCTAATCCCGCTGGCCTCCACTCTGAATTTCAGCCGACTCGGCCGATGATGGGCTTGATGGCCCCCGAGCTGGGCGCGAGGTCAGACCTCCCAAGCTCTCCAATACAAGGCCAAAGTCGAGGTCGGGTACCAAGGGCCACCTTGGTGAGAACCTTGGTCATGGCACCGGCAAAGCCTCCGAGACTGCTGGCCAATGAGGCCGCCTGTTGGGTTGTGAAGCCGCCTCCAGCACCGACTAAACTTCTCAAAGAACATGGTCATGCTGTAATGGCGCCACGCCCGCCTCCCGGCATACCTCACGTCCCAGATCCCCATGGTGGCCACCAGGCTGGGCGGACTGGTTGGCAATGATGGCAAGGCGATCGAGCCAGCAGTTCTCGCCTCCATGTGATCCATGAAGAGGGCCTGCTCTTCCGCAGCTGCTTCTCGTCCCCTGTGTTTTGGTCGGGTCTCTCCCGCCCCGCCTCCGACAAGATGTTCGAGACCTCCAGCAAATTTTGAGGTCCCGGATGGAGTTGTGCCTCTCAAAGCTCCTCGGCCTTGCCGACATCGCGTTCCCTCGCCTGGCTGTATGCCTGTTGCGTGTCCTCTCCGACAGCTTCTGGCCTGCTCCTTCACTCCGCCGCCTCCGCCCAGCTCCTTCACCTTGCCGGGCGTGAACTGGCTTGGGCATTGAGTGCCCTTTGTGCTCTGCTTCCAGCTCACCGTCCGCTATAAGACAAGCTTCTCCACCTCTTCATCCTTGCTGCGGTTGCATGGCTAAAGCTTCTCCTCACGCTGGGCGAGGTCCTCCTCCCGAGTTCAGCGAGCCTCGCTGGGTCCGCGGCTTCAAGTGTCGCGGCCAAGTTCCCCGCTGCTTCTTGGGATCTCTCGACGCCGGGCGAAGTTTATGGTGAGCCTGCACGCATGGCCAGCTCGCCTGGGCAGCCTTGAGATCCTTGTGGGCCTCAAGGAACCAGTCCTCGCTGCCTCGAACGCTGCTTCGAGGTCCGCCCGCTTTCTCCACCACCGCCCCGACTAAGTTTTGTCCAAAGTGAAGGAACGCCGGAGCTTTGAAGCCGGGCGATGGCGTGGAGGAGCCGCTTTTCCTGCGAAGCTATCGCCACCAACGCCGGCTCAATGACCACAAGCCCAGCGCGGCAAGCACTTCGTCACAAACACCTCTCGACGGGCGGCCCCGTGCTCGAGCAAGGGCCGAAGGTGGATCTAACAAGTCGCCACTCACCTCGTGTACTCTTGCCGAGCTGAAGCAGGAGGAGGAAGGCTCACATCAGCCACCTCCTCTCCTCGGCAGCCTTTGGCCTCCCCCGCAGGCTCCTGTGCCGCCTCCTCAGCAGTGGCCTTGCCGCCTCCACGGTGAGGCCCTCAGGCCTCTCGGCGGGCGATCCTTCAAGGCCCCGCTGGCCTTGGCGGCGCCCCTGAGCGCCTTTGGCGGCCTCCCTGCGATCTTCCTCACGCTCGTGGCCTTGGCGACGTTCCTCGATGACGGTGTCCACGCCCTCTAGGTTCACCGAGGAGGAACTGACGCCAAGAAGGGGTGGAGGTGTCCAAGACCAAGGGTCAAGGAAGAAAAGGAATGTGGACTAACATAACGATCACTGCCAAATGGAATGGAAGTCCTCCCCGCCAACATTTGGCGCCGAGGCAAAGCCGCTGCCCCAAGTTCTCTCCTCCTCCTCCTCCATGTATGGCCATGCCTTGCCGAGACGCCTCTCGGGCGTGGGTCGATGGTCATGGTTGGGAGTAGCCCCAGCGGCTCCTCCCCGTGCAGTTTCCTCCTCCGTGATAGCTGGCAAGGTCACACCAAATGTCGTGCCTCGACACATGTCGACGAGGAAGAGTGATGAACTTACTGGGCTATGCCGGGCTTCGTCCGGCTGCTCACCACCAAAGGGCGCCTCGGCTACCACTGGGCTCACCCGCCGAGACCTTCCTCTTCACTCTCTGGCTAGCATTCCACGCCCCGCAAAGACTAAGACAAGTCAAGACGAAGCGACACATATTGAGGAGGAGGAGATAACGAAAGGAACCAGATACTTTTACTCACGTCTGCCTCCTCCTCCGCTTATCTTCCTCTTCCTCCGGCTGAGGGATCCATCATCAAAAGTGACCTGTCAACATCCGCCGGAGGAGGAAGGAGGCGGGTCTAGCACGCTTGGACCAGAAGGGGCGGCTGTCTTTCTTCACCGCGCCTTCGCCGGCTTCTCGCTGCCGCGCCCTCGTGGTGGGCGCCTGACCCTCCAAGGTCAATCATAGCCAAGAATTCTGTTGGCCGGACTCGTCACTGAACTAGCCCATCGCAGACTCCGCCTCTCCCCATATCCGGCGCGGCCTGCAGCCTCGGTCTCTCCTCCGACAACTCACGACCACATCTTCAACCAGAGGAGCTTGGTGCCAAGGCTGGTTTCTGGGGTCACCGCCATCCAAGAAGCCTCCTCCTCGCGGTCATATGCCTTGTCTCCACACCGCCAAGCGTTGCCGCCTCGGCAGTTGTGCCTCCCTCGCCCTAGTGGCGATGTAGTCCAGTTCCACCTGCCGTGGTGGGTCCCAGCTGTCGTGTGGAGGAATCATTATTTTCCGTAATAAGGAGGCACTTCCTTGTCAAGGCGTGGACCCGCCTGTGAGCTTCCACGACACCCATCCATGGAAGCCGCCTTGACCATGTTGACCACGCCTGCGCAGAGAGCACTAGGGCGTGGACGACGGGCGAGGCCTAGGAAGGCAAGACGAGGAGAGCTTTCATCTGGTTGGCCGAGAAAATGGCCCATCAAGAATGAGAAATGGGCTGTACATTTTAAAACATATCAAACCGAAATTAGTTTCAAATATCTTTTTTTCATTTTGAGATTTTAAATTACATTAATTTTTATGCGTGGAAAATTTGTAGGATTTTATATTGATAAACATTTATTTTAAAATCAGTTTGAATGTGAGTCGAAATTTCGGGATTAAAAACAGTTCGACCGCACCAAATATGAAAAATTTCAGATAATTTTTAACCGTGCCACAATATGGGCTGTAATGCTAACAAAAAGAATATGGGCTCCAAAAAACCTTAAGAATTAGCAAATGGGCTGTAAATTATTAGAAATAATGGCGATGGGTTGTAAGCTGTTTTCCACAGATTTGAGGCTTTCCTAAAAAAGGTTGACGACAGCAAGGATCGTTGGATGGCCATCCAACAGCCGCAGTGCTTCTTCAATCTCGCTTCTTCCCGCTCCACCAAGCAAGCGCCGGGACTGCTGCTTCCTCCTCCCTCATGGCCGGGTCAGCGCCACGCAGCCTCACCGCCCCACCAGATTCCCATCGCTGGCCTAGCCATCCTCTACTCACCCATACCGTTGTTATTCTCCAAAGGACGCAGACGAATCAAGAAACTCCTCGACAGCCGTATTCTCCGCGTGGGAAACAACTACCGAGTCTTCCCGCCTCGTGTCGCCCCTTCCTAGGCCTCGCCATCGTTCGTCGACGTGCTGCTCTCGGCGCGGCGTGGTTAATGTGGTCAACGAACGACTTCCATCGGAAGAGTAATGCGTGAGACGCCGACACCGGGTCCACGGCCGCAGCAAGGAAGTGCCTTCTTATTACGCCGCGAAATAATTATTCCTCCATCGACAATGGGAGCCACCGGATGGGCCACCGTATTTCGTGAGAAAACGCTTCTCCCGATCTGCTGGGACCCACTAGCTACACCTTCGCACGCAAGGAAGTGCGTCCGGCAAAAACAAAACGATTCGCTTCGACCGCTGGGACCCACCAGCTACATCTTCGCACGCAAGGTAGTGCGTCGGCAAAAACGATTCGCCTCGATCGCGGGACCCACCAGCTACATCTTCGCACGCAAGGAAGTGCTCGACAAGAGGGACCCACCTGGTCGGCGCACGAGGGTTGTCATTCTGGTTGCGAACGGTACGCATACATACTGGTCATTGTAGAGGCGCCGCACGCAGTCGTAGTAGGGGCGCGCACGTAGCATGTACACGTACGTACAGCGGCCAGGGTGCAAGAAAGAAAATACGACCATGTATGTGTACATACAGGCGGGGTCTCGAACGCCTACTCGCGTATACGTACGGCAGGGCTCGTGTACATGGCTGGGTGGAAAGGAGAAACAACATCGTCATCGTGTTCATGGGGAGGCAACGGAGTGCGTCGTGTTCATGGGGAGGCAACGAAATGCGTTGTGTTCATCGGGAGGCAACGGAACGCGTGGGAGCCAACCGGCTGGGTCGGAATGGAATGCGTGGCCGTGTTCATCGGGAGGGCTTAGACGGAACATGCGATGGAAACGAGGCCTGGCGTACCGCATAACGGAGGAAACAGACCTCCTACGTTCGGAACGGGGTCCTGTTGATCGGGAGGGGTGTGGCGTACCGCAAAACGGAGGGAACGGACCTCCTACGGTTGAAACGGAGGTGGAGGGGTGTGGCATACCGCAAAACGGATGAAACGAACTTGTGTTGGAGCGCTACGGTCGAAACGGGGGTCCTGTTCATCGGGAGGGGTGTGGCGTACCACAAAACGGGACTCCACGGGATACTGTTCATCTCCACCGTCGACCTCCTCCACCTCCACGGCTACCGCCGACCTCCTCCATCCTCCACGGGCTCCTGCTCATCCAGCCTCCACCGCTACGCAACTCCACCGCCACCGCTCAACCACCCTCCACCGCTCACTGCTCATCCAGCCCTCCACACCACGGGTCCTGTTCAACCACCCCTCCACCGCTCATCGCTCATCCAGCCCTCCACCTCACCATGGGGTCCTATTCATCCGAGGCAATGCCACCGCCACTGCTCATCCAAACCCCCTCAACGCCACTTGCTCATCCCTGAGGCAGCATCGATCGCCTTCGCTAGCAGCAGAGCGGCGAATCACTCGATCGGGTTCTGTTAACAGCCATCAATCGATTGCTCGGGTTCAGAATGCGAGCTCGCAAAGGCAATCGCCGGGTTCGATTAGAGCCAACGCCGCACACACGCCGCAGCACGCACGAGAAAACGCGCATCGCTTCGCCCCGACCTCCCACCGTAATCGAGAACTCCCGAAATTTTCCTCTACCTCGCTTCTACCACGGTTTTTTCCGCCATGGACGGCCCAAAGATTGTCATGCAGCTGCGCTCCGCCCGCCCAGACGAAAAGCCCATTTTCTGTCATGATTTTTGTCATAGAAGTAGGAGCCCACCACATCTATGATGATACCGGTTTTGTCACAATTATCGTCATAGAAGTGTCATATGTATGACAGAAAAAGTTTTCATTCGGCCCAAAATGTCACGGATGTGTCTTTTTTTATAGTGCTAACTCCTTAGTCGTTTGCTTGCAAGCTTATGATGTGTATTACCGAGAGGGTCCAGAGATACCTCTCTGATACTCGGAGTGAAAAATCCTAATCTTGATCTATGCCAACTCAACAAACACCTTCAGAGATACTTGTAGAGCATCTTTATAATCACCCAGTTATGTTGTGACGTTTGATAGCACAGAAGGCATTCCTCCGCTATCCGGGAGTTGCATAATCTCATAGTCGAAGGAATATGTATTTGACATGAAGAAAGCAATAGCAATAAGACTGAACGATCATTATGCTAAGCCAACGGATGGGTCCACATCATTCTCCTAATGATGTGATCCCATTATCAAATGACAACTCATATCCACGGTCAGGAAACCTTAACCATCTTTGATTAATGAGCTAGTCAAGTAGAGGCTCACTAGGGACGCAATGTTTGTCTATGTATTCGTACCTGTATTTAAGTTTCTGATCAATACAATTCTAGCATGATAATAAACATTTATCATGAATAAGGAAATGTAAAATAACAACTTTATTATTGCTTCTAGGGCATATTTCCTTCATCTCCATGGATAGATCATTGCGTGTGCGTAGAAAAATTTTGTTTTCCATGCAACGGTTCCCAACACAATGTTCATGCTTATGTTGATGGCATTGTGATCAAGTCCAGGAAGAAGGAATCTTTACTTGGGGACTTGAAAGAAACTTTTGACAATCTCTGGGTTTATAAAATGATGCTTAATCCAGAAAAGTGTGTTTTTGGTGTGCCTACAGGAAAATTGCTGGGTTTTCTGGTCTCATAGAGGGGCATTGAAGCTAATCCGCAGAAGATTAAGGTGGTCACTTCTTTGTCTAAGTCGGCCTGTATCAATGACGTGCAGGGATTGGCATGTCGTATTGCAGCCCTGAGTTGGTTTATATGCCGCCTGGGTGAAAAAGCAACCCCCCTATATCAGATGGTGAAGAAGACAAATAACTTTGTCTGGAGTAAGGCAGCTGATGAGGCCTTTGAAGGACTTAAGAAGAAGTTTGTTGAGCCGCCCGTCTTAGCTTCTCCAACAGAAAAAGAGCCTATGCTCCTGTACGTGGCAGCTAATAATAAGGCCGTTAGTGTTGTAGTTGTTGTGGAGCGCAAAGAGTCAGGGAAGGAATATCCAGTTCAACGACCGGTTTATTACGTCAATGAGGTTTTGACAGAGTCTAAGTGGAGATATCCGCATTGGCAGAAGCTGGTTTTTGGGGTGTTCATGGAAATTCGCAAGCTGAAGCATTATTTTCTTGAGCATCTAATGACCCACAAGTATAGGGGATCGCAACAGTTTTCAAGGGTAGAGTATTCAACCCAAATTTATTGATTTGACACAAGGGGAGCCAAAGAATATTCACGAGTATTAGCAGTTGAGTTGTCAATTCAACCACACCTGAAAGACTTAATATTTGTAGCAAAGTGTTTAGTAGCAATGTAGTATGGAAGTAATGGTAACGGTGGCAAAAGTAATAGCAGTAGTTTGTAGTGATTGTAATTGCAGTAGCAACGAAAGTAACTTAGCAAAGATCAATATATGAAAAGCTCGTAGGCATTGGATCGGCAATGATAATTGTGTTGGATAATATTCATCATGTAGCAGTCATAACCTAGGGTGACGCAAAACTAGCTCCAGTTCATCAATATAATGTAGGCATGTATTCCGTATATAGTCATACACGCTTATGGAAAAGAACTTGCATGGCATCTTTTGTCCTACCCTCCTGTGACGGTGGGGTCCTAATGGAAACTAAGGGATCACTGGTATAACGAGGTGCTATACAAATGGCTTTTAACCCCTTTCGGCGACGGAGTTTCGAACCGTCGCCAAGTGAGTGACTGCGATAGGGGGGTACTTCCCACACGACCCAGAAACCATCGAGGATAGGCCCTCCTGGTACACACACTCGACAAAATGAGGTCGTGTGCGACGGGCGAGTAATGAAATACGATTATACGTACAGTTGTGCTAAAAGAATACAATTATACAGGCCAAATCATTTCTGGTCGTAAGTACATCCCACACAGTCAGTCCCGGCTAAATGTTTCCGTTCGTATGTACATTCCACACAGTCAACCCATGTAATACATTTCCATTAGTATGTACATCCCACACAGTTAATCCAAGAAGTACGCTTCGTCAGATATACATCCCGACAAATACTCCAAGGAAAACGCTTGCTCAAGACGCACACCACACACAATTTTCCCCATTAAATCATTTGTGATAGTGTTGCCATTGCACACAATATTAACAATTTTATCATTTGTGTTATTGAGTGCATCACACATGGTGCATAGAAGAAACTGTGTGGCAAAAGATGTCCATCACAAACACTTTTTATGTGGTAAATGTTTGCACAAGGTGGCTTAAAACAAACAGTTTTCAAGAGGATGTCGTGTGTGATTGTTTATTGATCCAACACGGTTTATTCCTAGAAACTGTGTGCGTTGCCTGAGGTCATCGCCCATGGTGTTTTCCCAATAACCATTTGCAATAAAAACCCAATTAGCAGGCTAATTGGCCATTAATAGGCTAATTGTCCTATTATTAATAATCCATTTATTAATATAATTGAAATTTCATATTAAGCACACAATATATTTCATTTCCATATTAAGGAAGCAGGATTTCATAATTGAAAAACCACTACTTCAGGATGCTGCTAACGCGACACTACAGTCACAGACCCTTCGACGAAACTGTGTGCGACGCAATAATCGCAAACGGTGGTGTAAAAAACCCGTCAAAAAAGGTGCAAAACATTTGTGATGGCGGATGCGTCAAACACGGTTCAGATTTTAGTTACGTGTGTGACGCAGGGCATACGGTTCAGTTCAATTAACTGTTTGCGATGAGGAGGAACAAAAGAAACGGGCAGCCAGATGAAGGTGTGTGCGATATACAGCATACAGATCACTCGGATGAACTATTTGTGATTAGGCAACACAAAAGAAACGGTCAGACAGATCAAGGTGTGTGCGATATATGACATGCGATTCACTCGGATGAACTGTTTGCTTTGAGCCAAGAGAACATAAACGGTTCAATATAACAAGATGTGTGTGATACGCGGCAAACAGGTCTATAATCGGAAACGCGTGGGAAGACCTGTAACAACACAGACGATTCCTATTAACAAGCCCTGTGTGTTGTGAGCACATGGTTGCTGGTATACAATTGTGAGTGATTAATGAAAACATCACCGACGGGTTCCATTGGTTAGTCCATGTGCGATGTGATTTTCTTTGTCCGCACAACATCTACGCTCTGTCTACAGAGCATCAACATATATACTTAAAAAGATAGCATTGCATAACCAAATTAAGCATACAATTACACAACTGACGACACACATAACATTTCCACACACCAAAGCAAGCAAGTACATGCATAAACTAGGAGAAACAAGGATCTAATCATCTAATTATTGTTGCAACAACGCTTGCCATTGCTCTGCTTCCGGTTGGATCCCTGGCCATTTTGGGGAAGGAGGCACTTCCTCATGTCAATGATCCGCCTGTACTTGTCGTAGCTTGTGTACGCCTCCTTGGCCGCATACACGACGTGAGCTTTGTCGACTATCTCCATCCGGACCGAGTTCTAGGCACGCTTGTCCTTGTTGCAGGAATCCTTCATGTCTTTGTAGTAGGGGTCGATTATGGCCTCGGCGAGGTGAACCAGTGAGTCCTTCTCATGCTCCTTGCTCCCCCAGATCTTGTATTGGCCTTGGATGTCAACAAGATTCTGGCAGGCGATGCCCAAATTCTCTAGTGCCTTTACATTGTTGGTGATGTCCACCATAGCAAACATGTAGTGGGGGCTGTTGAAAAACCTGGCGAAACGCTCGCAAGGCCTTTTGGCCAGGCAGTAGTGGTAGACGAGGACGTGGTGGTGCACGCACATTTGGGCGACGGCGAACTTGGGACGAGACCCGACACGAGTGCGGGTGTACTCGAGGTCGAACACGACCACCTTGTACTTCTCCTCGGCAAGCAACAGCTCCATGATGTAGATGGAGTGCTCCACTCAGACTGGGTCGTTGGTGTACACCACCGAGAGGTCCGTGAGCCTTCTATGGGTGTCCACCACGGCACGCATGGTGAACTGCTACTCGTCTTCGGCAGCCGCTCAGAGCGCCATTGGAGCCGCGTAGGATACCCTCTAAGAATTTCTCGTGGTGGGTGTGCTTCTTGCAATGGTGGGGCACGATCGAAAGGTTGAAGAGACACATGGGGCCAACCGGCCTGTAATCGTCACGTCTTGTCACGACGTTCATAGCAAAGGATTCTAGTGCACGCTTGACAACACCTCACTGCATGCGTTTCATTTGAGCACGCGTGGGCTCGAAGAGGCGCCAAATGTATCGTCGGTGAGCCTGTTCCACGCTACCGCGCTAGCTTCCCGCCCTGCTAGTTTGGCCATGCCTCGGCTAGAAGAGGGACAAATCATGGGCGTTTATTGGCTAAAAGCTTTGTAAAAACAAAGTGTGTGGAATGACTTCGGTCATAATTTTACCCGTGGGTGATGAGGCCGAAGTTACACAGAAGGGTGTTGATGGACACTGTAGCGCGATAATTAATTCTGCGCTTACAGGGCACACGGTTGAAGAAACCAACTGTGTGCATAATGTCAAGATCGCAATGAAAGTTAGCTATATGCACTGCAGTCAGGAGACCGACAAGGTAAACAGATTCGAGAATGGTTAATAAAATCTAAGACGATTGCATATTAAGATCAAAATAGTGCTACCAATATACGAGTCCCATACGATGCCATTTCAACGATTGTATCACAAAAGCTCAAAATATTATAAGGTTCAAATTCCAGAGTTATATGGCTCAAATTCGAAGATTACAAGGTTCAAACTAATATTCGAAATGAAATTCAGCTCATCAGCTGCAAACACTCATGCTGATCCGCTGAACATGGATATCAGAGAGGTTCAAACTAATATTATCACTTCTAAGTCTGGTTTCGAAACCTCAGAATTTTTGCAAAGGGTTCAGCCATTGAGAAGTCATGTATGGGGTTGACACGATGACTTCCGATTACTCTGTCATTTGAAGTTCCAAAATGAAATTCAGCATTTTTGGAGCCTATTCCATTCTGCCGCAAGCGCCGGCGCTGATCAACAAACTATTCATTTTGCGAAATAAATGTAGGGTAAACCTCATTACCTTCTGCACCTTTGCTCTCAAAACAAAGAACCTCGCGAATATAATCTCCGGTAAGGTCCCTCAGTAGGATTTCAAAGTAATTTCTGAGAGATGCAGATCTAGGCATTCGACGTGATTGTTATATTGTATCACATTATCCACCACTCGGCCTAAACTTATCTGCAAAAGAAGAAAATGTGTTAGTGCCTACATGCAGTTTTGAACACTACTACAGGCCTATTTGGTTTGCAGGATTTGTAAAATGCACTAACATGCCATATTTGATCTTACTTGATTAACATGGGCATTTGATTACATTCTAGAAAAAAGTATCCTTCTTCACAAGACGTTGGAGTGGATGAAAATTTCCCTAAGAAAACTAGTACAGATGAATCCAAAGGAGAAATGCTTATGGATTGTAACCATATGGATCAAGCAACCAATATGGGGGGGGGGGGCACATGTATGTACTAAAATCCCCAAAAATCCATCAGAAATCATAGTACATTGTCATTGTAAACTTGGAAAAAGGTGTCGCAAATTGAACTCCCTTATGGTTAACATTTAACAGGAAAGGAACATCACCTCGATATATAGCTTCTCCAGGCACGGAAAGGAACTCCCTTATGGTTAACATATATCAGGAAACTGACAACTTGCTCCATGTTGGGGCTGATAGATTCTAGTGCCAAGACCTTCACTGCGCACAGTTACGAGGTCGAGCTTGTCGGAATCATTTTCTGGATGACAGACAAACAAACATCTTCAAAATGAGAAATAATGTTAATTTGTAGAAGGAGAGGTAGAAGGCGGCTGTTGTACCTGAACGGGTGTGGATCCAATAACAAGTTCGGAGTATTTGTCAGACGAGTAGCCCACCACTGTCGATTTCGGTGCAGAAATGACATTGATTCTTGCTGGACCTTCTTGATCAACTACAAGTAATATCTCAAGTGCTGGTGTGTCCTCAATGACAATACTGTGGTACACATCTTTTGATGTCTTCCTACCGCACCAGCAACACACATAAATAGTCCAGAGAGTCATGGAGGTGATGTGGAAGCTACTCAACCCATTGATCGCTCAAGGCGAAGGTACTGAGTGCAAGATAGCCACGGAGCAGGCGCCCAAGTCACCATTTGGGAGGCGTATTTACGACGAGCTCGAGGTGCTTCAGCCGTGGTAGAATAAGAGCGGGCGCCTGATTAAGGTGGGGGAAATGGCAGTTCCTGAACTTCGTGACGCGCAGCATGGGCGCGAGGCGGAGCGCGGACGTTCGCAGTGAGCGCATTTTCCCATCATCAAAAGTGAGCTTCTCAAGCTGATCTAGGGCAGGGGATCGGAACCAGTCGTCAAGCTTGGCTTGGTCCTTGCCGTTGGAACGGAACTTACCCATTCTAAGGCCTCTAGTTGGGCCAAGGTGACTGCCGAGGATCTAGGAGAACGCATCCAAGCTTTTGTGATAGCCATGGGAGATCTCATGTGTGTCGATGAGGTCGAGAGGGGTGGAGTTCCATAGGGGGCACCACCGGCGGGTGTCGCAGGATATCCGCGGCCACCTATGGGACCAGGTGGCCCCTTGCTGGTTCGGCAGGGGTGAGGGAGTCCTGGTTTATGGGGTCCTCGGGCGTCCAGGCTATTTGACATGGGCCGGACCCACGGGTCGTGAAGATACAAGATGGAAGGCTTTCCCCCGAATCCGGATGGGACTCTCCTTGGCGTGGAAGGCAAGCTTGGCGTGCGGATATGAAGATTCCTTTCTCTGTAAACCGACTCTGACAACCCTAGACCCTCCGTGTCTATATAAACCGAGAGTTTAGTCCGAGAGATAATCATAATCATACAGGCTAGACGTCTAGGGTTTAGTCGCTACGATCTCGAGGTAGATCAACTCTTGTAACCCCTATACTCATCAAAGTCAATCAAGCAGGAAGTAGGGTATTACCTCCATCAAGAGGGCCCAAACCTAGGTAAACATCGTGTCCCATGGCTCCTGTTACCCTCGATCCTTAGACGCACAGTTCGGGACCCCCTACCCGAGATCTGCCGGTTTTCACACCGACATTGGTGCTTTCATTGAGAGTTCCACTGTGCCGTCGTTGAAAGGCTCGATGGCTCCGTCGATCATATGCAACAATGCTGCCGGGAAGGAGATCTTTCTCCCTGGCCAGATCTTCATATTCGGCGGCTTCGCACTGCACGTCAATTCGGTTGGCCACCTAGAGCAGATCGACAGCTACGCCCCTGGTCACCAGATCAGTTTTGGAAATCTGAACTATGTCGCTGATATCCGAGGACACTTGATCTTCCAAGGGTTCGCGACCCCAACCACCGCCCCGGCCTTAGATCCGGAGCGCATCATCAGGTCCGAGAGCCCGCTGGACTCTCTGCAGCTATAGAGCCCAACACCGGAGAACTAAAGAGAATAGTGTCACCGGCTGTCATCACGAAGCCAGACTCTCCTCCGGACACTAGCTATGAACCTCGTCCGCTGGCCATGCGAAGCTTGGCTGGGAACTTTGTCCCGCCCAAGCCTCGCCTTAAACGAGGCTTTGACTTAACGCGCCCCTCGCTATCACAGAGGAACCGCTCAATTGCTCCCAGCGGACCGGGGCTGAAAATAGGGAATTTTACTTCCCACCCACCACCCACCTCATAGCTATTGTCGCGGATCTAACTGACATGCTCGATTACACCTCCGAAGACATCGATGGTATGGACAACGATGCCGGAGTGGAGCAGGCCCAAAACCCACCATTCACCAGACGTTGGACAACAACTTCCTCATATGACGTGTACATGGTGGACACACCTAAAGAAGGCAACGACGATGATGAGAAGGATCCAGTCGAGGTTGAACCTCCTGAGACACCACCAAAGCGTCGACGTCAGCGGTGCCGCTCTAAATCGCGTCGCGGAAAAGTCAGCGATACCGGCACCGGAGACAATAATACTCCGGAGAACGCCGAAGACCAAGAAGACCCCATCGAACCAACATCCGAACAGGATGATCGGGAGGACGGGCAAGTTGACCCTGATGAGCAAGCAGGGAACGAAGACTCGGAGGATAGTAACTATCTAGCACTCTCTGAGGACGACGTGAGCCTCGGCAACGAAGATTTTATCGTGCCAGAGGAACCCCTCGAACAAGAGCGCTTTAAACGCTGGCTAATAGCCACTGCAAGAAGCCTAAAGAAGGAGCAACAGCAACTTCAAGCTGACCAAGATCTGCTCAACAACAGATGGACTAACGTCCTGGCAGCCGAAGAATATGGCCTCGAACGCCCAAAAAAGAGTTACCCTAAGCGTAAGCTGCTACCCCAATTCAATGATGAGGCACTGGAGCCCATACCACCCGCGCGTAACACGGGTGACGGACCTGACCGACCACTACGTGGCTGAGACAGAACGGCAACTCAATCCGAACACCAGCCTGCACCACCTCGTCGTAAAAGCAGAGAAACAACAGCTCGGGGATACTGTCGGTGTACAAAAAGAGGGGCGCACTTTTGTACCCCTTTGCCTGTGCACGGGCAGTCAGAGCCGCGCCCGCGGTCACACCAAGCAGAACAGGGGAGGTGAGCCAAGGTAAGACCGAAGCCCAAGATAATCAGAGAAACGCCAAGGCCAAGACCACAAAGAGCAGAGGGACGAAGCAGGTTCCCCCGGCAAGACCCTTGCCGGGGCAGCCTCAGCAGCCCCGGAAAGACCCTTGCCGGGGCAGCTCGCCCCACACCAACAGAGCGAGCCACCCTTGAGCCCATGGTCCCCAATGCCATCATCCACATGGGGCCAGGGCTCGGGAAGGCACCTCTGTGGTGGCATGCAGATCGTTGTGAACACATATTCAAGATCAGATGAGGATTAGAAGACGACGATCCTTGGCAAGATCCTTGCCGAGGAAGGCCACCAGACCCCCGGCAAGGTCCTTGCCAGAGACGACAGCTCGCCGCGGCAAGACCCTTGTCGGGCCACACGGCAAGACCCTTGCCAGGCCACCCAGCAAGGCCCTCGTCAAGGACGCTAGCAGGGCCACCATCAGGCCAACGCCAACCAAGTTTCCGCTGTTGTTTGCATGCAGCTGCCAGCTCAACCAGCTAAGCAGGCACCTGCGTGGCAACATGCAGCTCTCGGGCCAACTCGTCAAGCGCCTGCGTGGCGGCATGCAGATCTTCGTGAAGGCTCCACCACCACGCCACTCCAGCTGCCTGCCTGCCTACATGGCACCGCATGCCTCGCTGGCCAGGGCGCGTGTCGAAGCGAGAAGGAGCGGCGACGGACAGGACGGGCCTCGCCCCCATCCCCGATAAAGCAAGGGGACACCTAAGCTACGCATTAAATGCATCTTTTCCTATAATACGAGCGATAAGCTCATAGCATCAGGCGCTTTTTCCACTCCCTGTGCCACCGTGGCAGCCCTTCGACTATAAAAGGAGGCCCGTGGCATACTGGAGAAGGATTCGGCTCTTTGGAACCACGCACTCACCACAGCTAGTTCGAGAGCTCAAGAACTCTCTGAAATACACCCACCAAAGCAGGACTAGGGTTTTACGCATCCTCGCGGCCCGAACCTGGGTAAACGATCCTCGTGCTAGCTACTGATCCTACTCTTCTTGCAACCCTGCGCCCCGGCAACCGTAGTAGGGATTCTTGTGATCCCATAGGTGTCATTTCCCCGACATCTTTGGTGCGCCTGGTAGGGGCGCAATTGTGAGAATCTGGTCTAGTAGTTAGCCTAGCAGTTCTTTGTCGCCATGGCTCCCAAGAAGGAGACGACCAGGAGAAAAGAGCACCGTCTGCGAGCGTGAAGGACGCCAGCGCGGCGACAGAAAAGCTAAGTCATTCAGAACCTTGAGTTATTTCCTTTTACACATAAGGTTATCATCCTCGGAGATCTTGCCTATGTATGGAAAACCTGCATGCGAAGGGGCCTTTCCGCAATTGGCAACACCCTTGTTCTGTTTCGAATCTGCTCAACAGCTCAAAGCGGCCGCGTTGAGAGTGGCGGGGTAGCCTTCCGCACTTGGCAACGCTCCCGACTCTGACTCGAGTCAAGCTCGACAGTTCGGGCGGCTGCGCTATGGGTGGTAAGGTGGTTCGCCTGGCAGCAAGCACACTCGGCAGGCCAATGGGGATCCGTCCCCAAGACGCCTTGTGGGTTTACACGCCGGCGGACCTACCCAGTTGACGTAGGGTGGACATACAAAAGGAAAGTCGAATAGGAAAATAACGTGCATGATACTAAAAGTGTTGTAGAGTTATATTACATTGAATTGTTGATGCGGTTCTAACTAGAGATAGCGATTGTCTTGGTTGTGAACCTGCAGCGGCGATAAAAAACGGGGTGCCTAATCCCGCTGGCCCTCCACCTCTGAATTTCGCCGACTCGGCCGATGATGGGCTTGATGCGCCCCGAGCGGGCGCGAGGTCAGATACCTCCGCAAGCTCTCCAAATACAAGGCCAAAGTCGAGGTCGGGTACCAAGGGCGCCACCTGGTGAGAACCTTGGTCATGGCACCGGCAAAGCCTCCGAGACTCGTCGGCCAATGAGGCCGCCCGGTTGCTGTGAAGCCGCTCCAGAGCACCGACAAACTTCTCAAAGAACATGGTCATGCTGTAATTGGCGCTCACGCTCCGCTCCGGGGCATACCTCACGTCCGGCATCCCCATGGTGGCCAGCTGCGCGGCGGACTGGTTGGCAATGATGGCAAGGCGATCGAGCCAGCAGTTCTCGCCCTCCATGTGATCCATGAAGTTGAGGGCCTCGTTCTTCCGCAGCTGCTTCTCGTCCTCCAGGTTTTTGGTCGGGGTCTCCTCCCGGGCCCTGGCCTCCGACAGCATGTTCTCGAGACCCTCCAGCTTCAGCTTGAGGTCCTGGATGGAGTTGTTAGCCTCGAAAAGCTCCTCGGCCTTGCTGACGATCGTGCCCTGCGCCTCTGTCAGGGCGCTGTTAAGCGTGTCCTTCTCCTGGGACAGCTTCAGGGCCTGCTCCTTCACTCCGTCGCGCTCCGCCTCCAGCTCCTTCACCTTGCCGGCGTGAACCTGGGCTTGGGCATTGAGTGCCTCTTTGTGCCTCTGCTCCAGCTCACCGGTCCGCTACAAGACAAGCTTCTCCACCTCTTCATCCTTGCTGCGAAGCGTGGCGACAAGCTTCTCCTCACGCTCGGCGAGGTCCTCCTCCCGAGTTCAGCGAGCCTCGCTGGGTCCGGCGGCTTCGGGCGGTCACGCCAAGTTCCCTCACTGCCTCTTGGGATCTCTCGACGCCGGGCGAAGTTTCATGGTGAGCTTCTGTCGCGCTTGGCCAGCTCGCCTGGGCAGCCTTGAGATCCTTGTGGGCCTCAAGGAACCAGTCCTGCTGCCTCGAACGCGCTTCGAGGTCCGCCTCCGCCTTCTCCACCACCGCCGTCCTGGACTAAGCCTTGTCCAGGCGAGCGCGGTGGAACGCCTGGAGCTTCCAGAAGCTGGCGCCGATGGCGTGGAGGAGCCGCTCTTCCTGCGAGCTATCGCCACCAACGCTCGGCTCGTCAATGACCACAAGCCCAGCGGCGGCAAGCACTTCGTCGTCAAACACCTCTCCCTCGACGGGCGTCCTGGTGCTCGATGCGCCTGGAAGGTGGACGAACAAGTCGTCACTCACCCTCAGGTACTTGCCGGAGCGGAAGCAGCGGAGGAGGAAGGCTCGTCATCAGCCACCTCCTCCTCCTCGGCAGCAGCCTTGCCAGCCTCCCCGGCAGGCCCCGTGCCGGCCTCCTCAGCAGTGGCCTTGCCGGCCTCCACGGCAGGCCCCTTGGCGGCCTCCTCGGCGGCGATCCTCTCGGCGTCCGCCTCGGCGGCCTTGGCGGCGTCCTCGGGAGCGCCCTTGGCGGCCTCCTCGGCGGCGATCTTCTCGGCGTTCGCCTCGGTGGCCTTGGCGACGTCCTCGATGACGGTGTCCACGTCCTCTAGGTTCACCGAGGAGGAATCTGGACGCCGAAGAAGGGGGTGAGGCAAGTCCAAGACCAAGGGTCAGCAAGGAAGAAAAAGGAACAGGGACGAACTGCGAACGACTTACCAGTGCCAGGCTGGGAAATGGAAGTCCCCTCCCCGCCAACATTTGGCGTCGAGGCAAAGCCGCCGGCTCCCAAGTTCTCCTCCTCCTCCTCCTCCATGTGCATGGGCTCGGCGCTTGGCGCCCTTGCCGGAGACGCCCCTCGGGGCGGCGTGGTCGATGGGTCGGCGTGTTGGGAGTAGCCCTGTGCGGCTCCTCCTGCTGCAGCTCTCCTCCTGCATAGCTGGCAAGGTCAGCACCAAAATGTCGTGCCCCTGACACATGTCGACGAGGGAAGAGTGATGAACTTACGCTGGGGGCTATGCCGGGGGCTTCTGTCCGGGCTGCTCAACACCACCAGTGGCGCCCTCGGTACCACTGGGCTGGCCACCCGCCGAGACCTTGGCCCTCTTCACTCTCTGGGCTAGCATCTCCACGTCCCTGCAAAGACGAAGACAAGTCAAGACGAGCGACACATATTGAGGAGGAGGAGATAACGAAAAGGAACCAGATACTTACTCGTCGTCCGCCTCCTCCTCCGCTATCTTCCTCTTCCTCCTCGGGCTGAGGGATCCATCATCAAAAGTGACCTCCGTGTCAACATCCGCCGGAGGAGGGGAAGGAGGCGGTGTCTAGGCACGCTTGGACGAAGAAGGGGCGGCTGTCTTCTTTCACCGCGCCTTCGCCGGCTTCTCGCTGCTGCGCCCTCGTGGTGGCGCCTGACCCCCAAGGTCAATCGCAGCTGCGCAAGAATGCCGCCGGGCCGGACCGGCTCGCCGGAACTAGCCCATCGCAGGACTCGCCCTCTCCCCATATCCGGCGTCGGGCCTGCAGCCTCGGTCTCCTCCTCCGACAACTCGCCGACCACATCTTCAACCAGAGGAGCCTTGGTGCCGGCGCTGCTGGTTTCCCCGGCGGTCACCGCCCATCGGGCGAGCTCCTCCTCCTCTGCGGCCGTTGCGGCCTTGTCCTCCACACCGCCAGCGCTGCTGGCCTCCTCGGCAAGCTGTGCCTCCCTCGCCCTAGTGGCGATGTAGTCCAGTTCCGCCTGTCAGGTGGTGGGTCCCAGCTGTCAGGTGGAGGAATCATTATTTTCCGTGTAATAAGGAGGCACTTCCTTGCTGCGGCGTGGACCCAGCTGTGAGCCTCTCCACGTACAGTCCACGTCCGATGGAAGCCGTTCCTTGACCATGTTGACCACGCTGCGCAGAGAGCACTAGGGCGGTGGACGACGGCGAGGCCTAGGAAGGGTACGACGTGGAGCCAGGGAAGACACGACAATGGATGCCCACACGTAGAGGAGTATGAGGGTTCACTCGTTCGGCTGCGGTGTGAGGCTGCCATCGCCGCAGAATAACAGGGGGTGTGGGTGCGTAGAGGGATGGCCTGGCCAGCGGTGGGAGTAGTAGGGGGCAGTGAGGCCTCCGTGGCATCACAGCCGGCCACAAGCGGCAGGAGCAGGCGGCACGACCGACGCTGCTTTGGGCGGCTGGAGCAAGAAGACCAGAGGTTGAAGAAGCACTACGGCCGTTGGATGGACATTGTACGGTCATTGGAGCTAGAATCGTTCATATATTGACTAAAGTTGACAAAGGCCTCCGCCCCGCCAACTTAAGAGGCCTAAAGTCAGCCCCCACCAAGGTGGGTCCCACTAGCGGGGGGGTATTCATTTTTTGTGCGTAATAAGGAGGCACTTCCGGTGGGTCCGAAATGACAGCTGGGGAAAGTTTTTTCGCGAACACGGTGGTCCGGCCCTGTGGGTCCCAGCAATGAGGGAAACGTTTTTCACGAAATGCGGTGGCCCGTCCGGTGGGTCCCTATTGTCGTGGAGGAATAATTATTTTCCGCGTAATAAGGAGGCACTTCCTTGCGGCTGCCGTGGACCCACCGTCACCTCTCCATGTACAAGACTCTTCGATGGAAGTCGGTCGTTGACCACATTGACCAAGCCGCCGAGAGCACCACGGCGGTGGACGACGGCGAGGCCTAGGAAGGGGACGATGCGGAGCCAGGGAAGACGAGGCAGTGGAAGCCCGCGGAGAGGAGTACGAGGGTTCACGGTTCGGCTGCGTGTGAGGTTGTCGTCGCCAGAGAATAACGAGGGTGTGGGTGAGTAGAGGATGCCCGCCAGCGGTGGGAGTAGTAGGGCACTAAGGCTCTGCGGCACCACAGCCCGCCACGGAGGCGGAGCGAAGCGGTCCGCCGGACGCTGCTTTGGGCCGGAGCAAGAAGATCGAGATTGAAGAAACAAGACGGCCGTTGGATTGACATCCAATGGTTACGCTCGCTAGAATCGCTTTGTTGACGATATAATAACTAAAAAATCTTGCATACGCGTCAACTAAACAGGCCCACAAGTCAGACCACTCCCTCTTTTTTAATAATTTATATATAGCTCATGGCAACTTCTTATGCAATTTATTGCATCGATTTTTTCTGTTGGCGGGGCCAATTTCGTGATATTTCGTGGGTTCCAAACTATTTTTAATACCGAAATGTCGAGCCAGATTTAAAGTACTTTGAAAATATATTTAAATTAGGTTAATGCCCGTGAAATAGGAATCTGAAAATGTGAAAAAAATCAGAAATTATAAAGTAATTGCCAATTTGTCATCTGTTTTATATTTACAACCCATTTCATATTACTTTCAAGATTTGCGGTGTCTTGAAGAGTTCCAGCCCATCGAGGCGTAGAAAAATAAGTAGGCCTGGATTGGGTATTCTTCAGAAAAAATAAACTGGGCTCATTTTCACAAAGAAAAATAGCTGGGCTGGTCACATGGTGAACATAAAATATAAGCTGGGCTAGACGGGCCACACCTAGTTCAAACCCTGCTCCGTCTCAACAATACCAAACAAAAAAATACTGCTCGAGTAGCTACGTCCCTGTGTCACCGATCTTGTGTTGTTCTCTTGTCTATTGCCTATATCGCCACAATGTCGTGGGTCCCGGATGTCGAAAAACACTAGGAGGAAGCATTTTATTTTTCCATACGACGCAGGTGGGCCCTACCGTCATCCTCTCCACGCACTTCTGCGATTCCTGTTGTTTGTTGACCATGTTGACAACGCGAGAGGCGGCGCCCGGGCGAGAGCACCAAAGCACGTGGAGGACGCCGACGTTAACGATTTAGGAGACGGTGGGGCGAGCGTCGTCCGAGGTGCAACAAGCCGTGGAGGCCGAAGGCGAGCACCGGGCGCTGGTTTGGTTTTAAGCGGCCGGAGGAAGACAGGATCAAGAAACACGACAGATCGTAAAAGAAGCAGGAGTACTTAACAACCTTAATCGAAACCAGCAGGGCACTTAACAACCAAAGCTGAAAGCAGTATGAGTACTTATACAGGTTCAACCATACAAAGCACGCCTCGATAAAGGCTACTTTGCCTACTGCTAACCAAGGGTGAGGCCGCCAAGCCCCGTGACAAGGCCCAGCGCCACCCGCGCATCCACAACCTTCTCGAAGTGGCTTCATCTCGCAACGTGGTCAATAAACAGGATATTTGCTTTAGAGCCATGGAAAAGCATGAACATAATCTTCATCCTATTCTCCAAGATGGACGGGCCTTCATTATTTGAGACCACCCATGAATAAGTATCTTTTCACCTCCAAGGGAATTGAGTAGGTCGACATAAACATCATGTTGTGACCAAGCGCAAAGTCTGACCCGACCATGGTCGAGCATCTCAGATAGGAACAATAGAACTCGGCAGTTCTGTTTCAAGAAGATCACAATGTAAAACTGTGTATAAGCAATAGTTTATGAACAACATATATAACAGAAAACAGCTCGTACCATAAGTTTCTCGACACAGTTGGACCTGTTCAACAAGTGCAGCGATGGCACACATATCCCACGGCCTTCCACCATTGAAACGCCCCACAAGGACCTCAAGACGATCAATAAAGTGTAGGAACTTGTGGATGTCGATCCACCAACTTCAAGGCCATTAGTAACAACCGAGTTATTACAGAGTAACAAACGAGCAGATCGCTTAACTCGAAAAAACCTACACGTGCCACCAATTATAAGAAAATATTAGTTAGAAGTAGCATCTTCATGAGAGATTCGTTGCTACTTCTAAAGTTAAATTGGGATTAGTTAGACAGAATAGGTGGATTAAGAAGTAATCGAGGCAACAAGCAAGAACCAGATGCAAAACTAACATGGATGAACAATTGGAACGACGTCGGGGTGGAAGATCGCAGTGAAGATGAGACTAGGTTCTGCTATTTCCATCAACATTCGTGCGCCAACTTTGAGTCCATAACACTTGAGAAAGTTTATCCAAGTTCAGCCATAAAAAAAGCAGCGATCTTCTTGGTTCATGAACCCAACTCGGAAGTAATATCCATGGCTTTTCTTCACTGTGACCATTAAACTAGTGTATTCAGTTATGGCAAGGCCGAGCATCTTGAGTACATGTGTTCTGGCAGAGAAAATAATACACTGCAGGAAAAATAATATGAGAACACAACATGTTCAAGAAACCCCCACCCTCCCGGATAGAAAAGAGGATTCTAGGAACATACTGTGCACGTTTCAAAATTCCGTGTTAGGATGAGAAGGAACAAGTGTGGCGTCTCGCCGAGGGCGCAGAAATCTGTAGGGTACTCGCACTTTGGGCACTACAAATGAAAGACACTAATTCAGTAGGAAGAAAAATGCATCAACGGCGGCGGCTGCCATCCTAGGATTACCTGCGACCAAGGGACTTGGATTTATCGAGGATGGATGAAGAATTGCACTGGTTCTCCATGAGAAAACCCTATGCAATCGCCGAGGGGGTTTTCTCCTAACAAGCGATGAGGAGAAGGGATTCAGGCCCAGTGAAATATTGCCGCCGTCTGTCCACTTCTTCGCTAAAGCCGGAAAGGGGGTTGTGATTTGACGGCTCATTGGGCATTATCATGGGCGCTATGACCAGGGTGTGTCTACCATGAAGTTGTGCACTCTAATTTGTGCATATGGCACGTGGACCCGTTGCGGTTGCCCCACATATCAGCGAAAGGAAGTAGAAAGACAGGAGTAACTAGTTACATAAATATATTTTTTGAGAGAGATACTCCCTCTGTAAAAAATATACAAATCTTTATATCACAGGCTCACCTTGCCGAGAAATATACTCCTCCGCAACGCATACGGGCATTATGGGGTTCAGCTTTTTTATGGGGTTCAGCTTGAGAATATAATACTCGAGATAGGCTCACGGTTCGGACTTTGGGCATGAGCCGACCCTGCATGTTTGGGGCCCATGTGTTCTACCTCAGCGCTTTTCATATTGCAAGCGATCGATGCGACGCTGGTTTTAGATGTTTGTCGCAAGGCTTAATACACAAAATTGAATAAAGCACGGCAGCTGTTGGAATGAAATCGAGCGACGGTTCCTAACCAGCAATCGAGTTGCAATTCTATCAACGATATACCATGTGATAAATAATCTTGTCGTATTACTTATACACACAGGACACTTGTTTCACCATGCCGATTATTACATCAAAATCTCTCGGAGGATAGATCAGTTCGGCAGTTGCGTGCTGCTACTGAAGAATTTCAAAGTTGATTTGGACCAGCTCTCCTTGCCGAGAAAGTTCGATTTTGACATCATCCCCTACCGCAAGATATGATTTAGATTTGAACCTTGACCATCCTTTAGCATCAATCATCATCGACCATCCTTTGTACTTACGGTATATTGAGCAGGTTCATTCACACCAAGGCTGCGCATGGTAAGAGAAACTTGGCATGATGCGCCGGATTGTTGAGCGACTCCCTCGTTGCTCTAGGAATTCTCTGTTTGCAAACAAGAAGACATACCCAAACAGTTAGATCAACACAGTGAATCATGTGAAACAACATGGAAAGAAAAAAGAACGAAGCACTTGGGCGGCCAATGCTTACCAAGAAGGTGGACATGTCGGTTTTGTAAGGACTTTGGTATATGAAGTGCGAATCGCAGCCCAATCATTGCGGTTGCAACTGCATGGGCGGAGCGGATGCAAGTGCAAGTGTTGGTGCAGTGCAAGCCGCTTTGCTGCCGGAGATGGTGCTCCTTGTAGAGCTGGTGCGGTGTCGGAGCAAGTGCGGTGTCGATGCCCGATCCTCCGTAGATCGGTGATCGATTCACGCGGTCGGTGCCCAATCCTCACCGATGGATCGGTGAGCCGCCATTGCCGGTGCTAGAGCAACTGCGGTGCTCGATCTCGGCGAGACAATGGCGATCGTGTCTGGTCTGCTATGATCAGCTTTCTAACTTGACTAGGATCCGTGACCGTGATCCAGTTTTTTCTTCATTTCTTTTAAGCGAGAAGGACTAATTGTGGCGTTTTGTTAAACCAAACTGCAGTTCATCATAGGGATTCAGCTTGTACTCGGACAACGATCGATCCAATTTTTTCCGATAATATAAGTGATGGACGTTGCCTTCACATCGACACGACATAAGAAGTGAAACCTGCAAAAATAGCCATCGTAGAGCAAACCAAACGGTTTATTCGTGATGAATGTCACATGGCAAAACCTGCATCGTAAAATTGCAGGAAAAGAAAGAAAACATGACATTAAATCAATAAGATTTAGACAAGAAATCAATAAGATTTACTTGATGTGACACAGTGAATCCTTACCAGAAATCACTATGTTGAAGTACTAAACAAAAGATTGATCGTCCAACTACGCGTGGCATGCAAGGGCCCGCTTACTCCCACAAGCAGGACAGTCAAAGGTCGTGACAAATCATATGGACCGAACATCCATGGACCTTGGAAATCCTGGTGGGTGCGATAAACCCTGCAATGCATACAGATATTGGAGTGTAACCATAATTGATAAACCTTCCTCACAAAAATATGATCTGGATACTTCAAAATATACAGATCGAATTGAGTGGACAGACATTAACATAGACCGTTCTCGGGACTGACCACACACCAAAAGCGGCAGTACTAATAAACAATACAGGTTCACAAACACAAATCAAGTCTTGAACAATAGTACTTACTACGCACAAGCAAAGTTGCACTAACTAAACTCTGCAGACTATTTCTTGCCACCGACCTACAGGATGAACCCGCGCATAATCGACTAGGCCATGGACTTCGTGTGAGATGTCTACATGCACCATCACCATCTTGTCAACCTTGGAGAACCTAACAGAGTGGTCTTTCCACTCATAAACATGATGATGAAGACATGCCGCATCAGATTTGTTGGGAAGCTTTACAAGAACCACACCCGAATCGAAGGCACAACCAGGAAATTGTTGTGGTCAAGTACAGCCTCGAGAACACGCTGACAACAATGCTACAGAAAACACTAGTTCAGGACACGTGGCGACAAGGACACATCAGCTGGATAGTTCAGCGAAGAGAACTCATCATCAGGTCTTCCAGTTCACACGACATGACTTTGAGAACTTCATCTCCCACGGACCTGGTTCTAATTCAAGCGAAACCATATTTTATTACTACCTCCGTTCAGAAATATAAGATGATTTTCGATATTATACTCCATATATGACTACATATACACATAGAAATGAGTGAACAAAGACACTAGAACATGTCTTCAAAGGCATGAGAGCAGAGGGATTACATGCAATATCCATAACACAAGTTACTAAGGCAAATATACCCTCTTAAAAGGTAGCATTGATGTTCATAAAGTACTCCCTCGTCCCAAAATTCTTGTCTTAGATTTTTCTAGATATGGATGTATCAAGTCACATTTTAGTATTAAATACATCCGTATCTAGACAAATCTAAGACAAGAAATTTGGGACAGAGGGAGTAGTTGAAAGTAATCTACAAGAAATCAGTGTCAACCTCTCGCATATTTTGGTCAAAAGAGGAATTTAGAACCGTCATTTGGCACACTAAAATCACATGCAAGATCACCCAGAAAGTTGTACTACTAGTACTAGTACTGCGTGTTAGATGAAAAAACATGATCAAGATCGAGAAAAAGATCGTCAACAAGAGACATTACCTGGACTTGCTTAATGAGGGATCCCGGAGAGGGGGGCTTGGACAGGGCGATGGCTTTGAGCTTGTCTGCGGTAGTCTCGGGGGGGGGGGGGGCTTGCGCTTCTTCGTACCATGAGCCTCGACGGTTTTGGCCAGAGCCATAGACATCACGTCGGCTGGTGCTCTTGCGTCCATCCAAGAGAGGAAGCTGAGAGAGAAGAGTGAAAGGAGGAACGAGATGAGGGAGAAGCGAAGCGAGTGGGGGTTTTCTTTAAGAGAGCAAGCTGAGAGAGAAGAGTGAAATGATGGTTGCTTCGTCCGTCCAACTTACTGCTGGAAAGGAGAGGGTTTTGTGATTTGACGACTCATTGAGCATTACTGCGGCGGTTCGATCGGGGTAGTCTACCATCACTCTACTATGAAGTAATTTAGTGCATGGCTGGTGGACCCAGGTGCTGGCTGTCCCACACGTCGGCAAAAGTGAGTAATTTAGTGCATGGCTGGAGGAGGATCCGCACGGTAGAGCGTGTCCACTGTTTTTCATTACGAAGAAAAAATGATTACAGCAAGCGTTTCCACTCTTCTGACGGAGGAGTGCGAACACGGCAGCCACTTGAACATACATAGTGCTCCTACTACTAGGCATGTGCGATGGTTCATACGTCGATACTACACAATCTTGTTGCTAGTGTAGTAAGATATGACAATAACAAATGATGTTGTCGCATGTCAACTACTCCTATATGTAACATAGTACCGCTTTTTCATTTATCCGGTCAAGAATGGCGGTGAGATCAATGTTAATGAGAACTAGGTCCACGATTGCACGGAGAGTACTACTGATACTCCATGAAACATGAACCATATGAAGCACGAATAGTGTTAGGCGGGGTGTATGAAGGGTGCAGGATGGGAGCAAAAGTTCCTTCTCAACCCACTTTTGGGTGTTTGGCGAGAGAGCATGAAGGGTGCATGAGTCCACACTAGTAGGTTGACAAAAATACGAAGAGGAAACAACTATATTGAGATGAGAATTCAACCAAACACACCCACCTTTGTGCCAGTTCGGGTTCGAGCAGACCCTTGAGATTCGAACACTGGGGTGCATGCGCGGAATCTCACCCTCTACCTACGCACACGCCCGCCTCGCTAGGATCTAAACTCTGAAAGGAACAGCACAAGAGGCAGAGGGTTTATACTAGTTCGGCCACCGTTGTGGTGTAATACCCTACTCTAGTTTGTGGTGTGGTGGATTGCCTCTTGGGCTGATGGTGATGAACAATGCTAGGAAGAACAGCCTCATGAGGCTCATTCTTGGCTGGTGCGATGAACTGCTAGGAGGAGTTCGATCGCCTTCTCTCTCTCTAATTCCAGATTGCCTCTAGCTACTCATTTCGATCCCTCTACCCTGTGGGCTAGTCCTATTTATATGCAAAGGCCACGGCCTCTTCCCAAATATTGGCGGGAAGGGCGCCAACAATTAGCCATTTGAAGGGAACATCTGGTACACTTATCTGACTAAAGTTGGTCCTAGCCTGTCAAAGGCTCTGGTGGTGGCCTTGGCTTGGGCTCCACAATGACTTCCTTCCTGCCGTTGGACTGGTCTTGGTCTTGTTGCACGAAATTGGCGCCTTTGCTTGATGCTCTCGCTGCGCTTGCTCCCTTTGCACCAAAGAGGAAAGGAGGACCTTTGCATGGGCTGGCGCCCGCTGGCGCCCTTGGTGCGTCATGGCTTGCGTCATGGGCACCTCGTGAGGTACCACGCCTTGATCTCTCCGCCTCCTCGTGAGCCAGGCTGGCGAGGCCGTGCTGAGGAAGCTCCTGTCGTCCGCCCAGCAGGCTCAGCCCTCACGAGGTCTTGAGCTCGTGTTGATGAAGATGGGCCGTGTTGGCCCCGCTTTGAAACCACGCTGCAGGCATGAGCGAGCAAGTCTGGGACCCCGTTCCCGAAGCACGCCGACATTAGCCCGGGCCCAAAGCGCGCCGGACTTGGCAGCGAGCGAGAGGCGAAGGGCGATTCTTGCGTTGCGGGCCCCTAACAGCTGCGGCCTTAGGCGCCACGTGGCGTTGATTGGGCGTGGCGGCCTGCTCCCCCACGCGCCTCGGCGGCTGTGAATTGACAAGTCCATGCATGCAAAGCGGGTCATGATTACCTGCGGTCGTGGGGGCCGGTGGTTGGCCTTCCCCGGCTATAAGTATGGGACGGCGCCTGCCCTTCTAGTCCATCTCCTCGTGCTTGTTCTTCTTCTCCATGGCTCCGCCGAAGAGGTTCTCGGCCGCGGAGAAGGGGAAGGCTCGTCAGGTGGGGCCTGACTCTCCCTTGCCCAAGCGCGGTCGAGGCCGTCCTCGCAAACACCCTGTGGCTCTCATGGTGGCTCCTCACGGTCGTGGAGGTGATCTCCCAGCCGGCGCGGCGTGAGCAGCGTCTGGGGGTGTGCTCTGCCCACGACCCCCTAGGCAGCGCTTCCACTCAGCGGAGAGGTGCTGCGGAGTTTGTTGTGTGGTGGCGAGCTCTGGCACCGGCTCCAGCTTCCTCGCTTCCTCCTAGGTGAGCTTCCGGCGGTGCCCAGGCGGCCTCTAGCTTCAGGCGGATGGTTGCTGCTGATCGGGCCTCCTGGGCTTGATTGGGCGTCTCTGCAGCAGGAGTGCAGCCTGGCCCGCAGCTAGCAAGCGTTGCCAGCAGCCTGTCCAGAGCTGGCGATGCACCCTGCACTCCAAGTTCAACGGCGATGCCACCCTCTCGTGAGGGTGTTCGGGGAAGATAATTACGCCGTCTGGGTGCTGCCTGAGAACGACAGCGTGGCATGGGTTCAGCCCGGCGATGATGAAACGACAGCAGTGGCGTGGTAAGCGGCGCGGGGCTCGTCGAGCTTCGACGGCTCTTCTTCGGGCAGCGGCTCCTCCAGCGGTGGCCGCGACTAGCCTCCGCGCTGCCGTGCCCGCTGGAGGGAGGTAGCGAGTCTGCCCGCTGTCTTGCCCCGGTGAAGCGCGAGAGGGAGTCCGCCTGAGCTACGGAGGGAGTTCGAGTCTCCCCCGCGAGTTGGTGTCAGGCGAGCCGCGCCTGTTTTGTTCTTTTTCCTTTTCCTGCGCAAAGAAACAGTAGCGTAGGGCCCCGTGTGGGCGTGCTTGGACTATTGCTGTTAATTATCGTACTGTTTCTGCTACCTCGGTATTATGCCCTTGTGCTACACACTTGCGCGTAGAAATTACTTAGCTCGGGGGCGCCCGTCATGGCCCTCGTTGAACGCTTCATGTGTCACGCCCAGATGCGACCCTATCCTAAAGGAACTCGAAGGTCCCACCAAGGATAGAAGCGCATCTTGAAGACGCTTTGCAAGGTGGATATCATTACATCAACATTACATAATAGTGGGGATACATACATAAGGCATACAAAGCCACACGAATACAACATCACATCATATACAAGATCAACATCCGACTACGGATGAAACATAAAAGAAACTCAAACAATATCCACCTGCTAGCCCAGGGCTGCCGACTGGAACCTATCCCCGATCAAAGAAGCGAGATGAAGAACTCCAACACAAATAAACATCGCTCTCGCGTCATGATCATCGCATAACCTGTACCTGCAACTGGTGGTGTAGTAATCTGTGAGCCACGAGGACTCAGCAATCCCATTACCATGGGTATCAAGACTAGCAAAGCTAAATGGGAAAGGAAGGGGGTAAAGTGGTGAGGTTGCAGCAGCAGCTAAGCATATATGGTGGCTAACATACATAATTGAGGCGAGAAGAGAAACAAAGGAACGGTCGTCAACTAGTAATGATCAAGAAGTGATCCTGAACTCCTACTTACGTCGGACATAACCCGAAAACCGTGTTCTCCTCTCGATCAACCCGAAAAGAGACACTCACGATTCGCACACGGTTGGTGTATTTTAGAAGAGTTTACTTCAAGTTTACTACAACGGATATTAAGAAAATCCCATCGCCACATAACGCGGGCATGGCTCTCGAAAGTTTATACCTGCGCAGGGTGTCCCAACAAGCCCATGATAAGCTCTCGCGATCAACGAAGGATATTCCTTCTCCGGGAAGACCGATCAGTCTCGGAATCCGGCTACAAGACATTCGGCAGCAATAAAACAAGACCAGCAAAGCCGCCCGATCGCCGACAATCCCGATAGGAGCTGCACATATCTCGTTCTCGAGGGCAACACCGGATAGGTCAGCCTCGAGTAAAACCAGCCCTCGAGTTGCCCGTGGTGGCCCATTGATCTGCCGGTTCGAACCAGCACTTAGAAAGCGGCCCGGGGGGCTAAAATAAAGATGACCCTCGGGTTGGCCGACCCAAGGGAAAGGGTATAGGTGGTGGTGAGGCAAATGGTAAAACCAAGGTTGGGCCTTCTTTGGAGGTCTTATTCAAAGCGAACTGTCAAGGGGTCCCATAAATCACCCAACCTTGCGTTAGGGGCGCAAAATCCGGGAACATAATACCAATATGACGGAAACTAGGGCGGCAAGAGTGGAACAAAACACCAGGCATAAGGCCGATCCTTCCACCCTTTACCAAATATATAGATGCATTAATTAAATAAGAGATATTGTGATATCCCAACATAATCCTGTCCACCATGGAGTAATCTTCAACTTCACCTGCAACTAACAACGCTATAAGAGGGGCTGAGCAAAGCGGTAACATAGCCAAGCAACGGTTTGTTAGGAAGGATGAAAAAGGTTAGAGGCTGACATGGCAATTGGTGAGGCTTGAGCAACAAGAGATAGGTAGTGCGGCAAAGCGATAGAACGAAGCAACTAGCATAGCAATGATAGTAGTGAGTGTTGGAGATATGCCCTAGAGGCAATCATGTATGATGATATTTCCTATGTGTTTATGAATAAAGATAGTCCTTGGACATTATCAATGATGTGTATCAGCAAGTCACGTGACTTGTTTGTGGGACTATGCATTGTATGATGGTGTCCTAAAGGTCCCTAGTCGAAGGGTTGTGTGGGCCGGCGCGCCGACTAGACTAGCATATAACACAGTCGATGGCTCGGTCTCACTAGTCATGGAGCATTGGATGCTAACGGATAATATGGACTTGGAAAGGTCTGGTCGGATTCGACATAGTCGGATCCAGTCGAATAAGGTCGAGTTGGACAGTCCCAACTATGAGGCATGGCGATATGTCATCTGTGAGTCTCTAGTACAACATATCGTTCTGTGTCCTAAGACCTGGTGGCGCATGTACTCGAGATGGTGATAGACTTGCTTTGGGCCGACCAAGCGCTACTCTGTGTTGGGTAGTTACAAAGGTAGGTTTTGGGTTTGTCGGTCCATGCTTTGCGAGACATGGTCGAGCAAGATGGGATTGCCCCTCCGATCGGGAGAGATATACTCTGGGCCCTCGTGTGATCGACCGGGAACAGCATGGCCATCGACAAGGATTATGAGATAATCCGGTTGTGGTGGATATCCTTTGGAGCGAGAAAGAGGTCGGGCTAGCACAAGGATGACAGTCTAGCCTTGAGCCCGACAACATATATCGTGTGGCAAAAGGAATGGAAATCTGATGTACGAGGTTAGCCTAACCAGCTTCATAGTGCTGCTTGGTGGTGGCACGCCTTGCTAGAGGCCGCTACCAACCGTCAGGTCGGAGGTGATCGAGCTGTGACCAACCGACTTGAACCTAAAGAATTGCGCTGAAGGAAGGAACCTCTGAGGTCGGTTCGTAGGACATTGGTCGGATGTGATCCGAGCTGGACTAGGAAACGTGACCGAGTAGACTTTAAACTTTAGGGTCCGTCACGAGGCCCAAGTGTTGAGCCTGACGGACGCCTATATAAAGTGGAGGTCACGGCACACTCATGACGGCTTTTGCTGAGAGGTGCGAGATCGCTTTGGCCTCGGGAGGCAGATCACTTGGCCTCGGGAGGTTGATCGCTTTGGCCTCGAGCCACCTCCACTGCGCTGCTGTGTGATCGGACCTAGCAGTCCGCCCGCAGTGTTCCTCCCGCCAGCGGATACCGTTAGGCGGTGCACTTGCGCGCTCGGCGAACTTCGTGCGATGGGATCGAGCGAGGAGGAGGCGATCCGCAGGGACGCTGCCCCAACTCTTCTTCCGCTGCGGCCTGCGGCGTCTAGTGGTAACGAACTGTGATCCATCTCCCATAGCATGTTCTGGATGTTCTGCGTAGGAATTTTTAATTTGCGGTCGGCGCACCCTACCGTAGAACCCAATAGTGGTATCGAGCCTCTGTTATAGGATTTGGATTCAGATCGTATGCATATTAGATATGTGGAAGCGGCGGATGAGATCTGTTGTCCTTGAAGAGATCGGCTATGTGCATGGTTGATGTGATCAACTGCACATGGGGATCGTTGAGGCTATGTTTTACGTAAATCGGGATCGATGAGGTCGTGACGATCTACCCCTACGGTCGGTCATCCGCCGCCGGGTTAACGGTGAAAGCGTAAATCGAATCGGATTAGCGATGATCGATAAGATCGGTCGGATCGGAGAATTGGCGTGATCGGAGTTCAGATGTGATCGTGATCGGACCGCCCGTGTCGTAATAGCGCCGTGTATTCGTACCCGCCACACAAACTGGTAGAATGCGATTCTATGCATAACTTTGTTTTGCAGGTTTGATGTGGATAGTATGGCTCATGTGTATGTGATGCATGTGTGTAATTTATCACGTGGCCTGCGTGTCATGTTTGTCGGCCGGCGAGAATAAAGTGCTGTCATTATATTGTATAACGACCTGCGTGTCGACTTGTGACTCTATGTAAAATTCATTACTAGTTGTAGTAGTTGGATAATAGAGATCAGGTTGGCGGCTTGGCGTCGGCGTGACAAACAAGATGGAGTTAAGTAGATGGTCGCGGAGTTGGAGCCGACACGGAAGAACGTCCATGAAGGAGCCATACTATTTCACAATATCGTTATATTTGTGATTGTTATGCTTCTTTGTTTCTATGCATGTTAAAATGATAGAATGACCCTCATGAATATCAAGCGGTGCCATCCCGATGTTGCCCCTTACGTACGTCAAATACGTCTAGTAGTGGGCTCATAAAATTGGGGTGCTGCTTGGGTGTCCTTGAACTGAAGAGTGCGTGTCGGACACGGACATACCTTTGCATCGAGTTAACTTGACAAGGCTATCAAAGGCGGTTTTGGGCCTTGTGGCAAAAGAAGGTTGGGAGCAGGTATGAGATACCTTCCGACCGGCGAAGTCGTATAGAATCACGATTAGCAAGGAGTTGCTTACGGATAGGTATGTTGGCTAGCAGTGATGCTAAAGCTCACTAGTCGCATGCGCTAGTCGGATCTGAATCAACGAGAGTTTGCGGAGGATGCTGACTTGATGGGAGTATTTCTGTTTAGGCTAGAATTACTCTACATAAACACATTGCTTAGTGATTGCATATTCTCTTATTGTAGATCAATGGCACCACACTCAACCCAACTTTGCATTGAAATCAATTACGGAAAAGGATAAACTGAATGGAACAAACTTTACCACCTGGTATAGAAACACGAAATTGTTCTCAAGCACGATAAAAGGAACATGTTCTAGAGGATCCACTTCGGAGGAACCTGCCGATAATGCTAGTGCCACAACTAAGAATGCCTACGAGAAACTTCGTTGATGAATCAGCGGAGATCAGTGTCGATCTTTGGCTTGTATGGAGCCGATTTGCAACAGCATTTGAAAATGTTGAGGCTTACGATATGATCGAGAGTCTCAAGAGCATGTTTGAGACACAGAGCTAGGACCGAAAGGTTCAACGTCTGGCGATCCTTGATGGATTGCAAGCTGAAGGAAGGTGTTCCACGAGCCCACATGTGATCAAGATGATCGAATATGTGCAAGCTTTGGATCGTTTGGGCTTCCGCTCTTGGATGAGCTGGCTCTTGATGCTGTTACGGGTTCTCTTCCGCCCAGCTATGGGGCGTTCATCTCGAACTATCATATGCATGGCATGGATAAAGCTCACTGAATTGCATGGGATGCTCAAAGTGGCGAGCAGGATATTAAGAAAGGCGCATCAAGTGTTGATGGTGCAGAAATCGACTAAGTTCAAGAAGAGTTGGTCCAAGAAAAGGCTAAGGCAAAGAGACGCGGAGATGGTAACCTCTGCGCTGCTGCGAAGTCTGGACGGACTCGAAACCGTTTGCTATCACTGCAAGGAGACCGGTCCTTTGGAAGAGGAACTGTAGCAAGTGGCTTGCGAGCATGGCAAGAAAGCGGAAATGCTTCTTGAGGCAAAGGTACACTTGTTGCATATGTTATAGACATTTACCTTGCTGACATACCTAGTAGCTCTTGGGTATTTGATACGGATCGGTTGTTCATATTTGCAACTTCGATGCAGGGGCTGGTAAGAACTAGGCGTGTGGCACAAGGGAGATTGACATCGAATTCGGCAACAAAGCAAGAGTTGCTGCGTTGGAGGTCGACGCGATGCAGCTCGACTTCCTTCGGATTCATAATGGAATTGAATAATTGTTATTACATTCCTGCACTTAGTCGGAACATTATTTCTGCCTCATGTTTGATGAGTCAAGGTTATGAATTCAATTTAAAGGACAATGGTTGTTCGATATTTTTGAATGGTATGTTCCACGGCTATGCACCCATTGTTGATGGGCTATTTATATTGAATCTAGAACAGGAACGGTCTATAACGTGAATGTCAAGAGGCATAAGCCAAATGAGATAAATCCGACATACTTACGGCATTGCGGCTTGGACACATTAGTCTGAAAGCATGAAGAAGCTCCATGATGATGGGCTCTAACCGTCCGACTTCAGGTCGTTCGAGACATGTGAATCATGCTTGCTCGGCAAGATGACTAAGTCTCCTTTAGCAAAGAGTTGCGAGAGGGCATCCGAGCTGTTGGAGCTTATACATAGTGATGTGTGTGGTCCAATGAGCACAACTGCGGAGGTGGCTATCGATGCCGTGACTTTTACCGGCGACTTGAGTAGATATGGATATATCTATTTGATGAGGCACAAGTCGGAGACTTTGAAAAGTTCAAAGAGTTTGAGCGAGGTTGAGAATCAGCTCGGCAAGACTATAAAGCCTGCGATCTGATCGTGGAGGTGAGTACATGAGCGAGGAGTTCGATGATCATCTGAAAAGTCGAGGTATAGTACCTCAGCTCACACCTCGGGTACACCACAGAGAAATGGCGTGTCGAATGGAGGAATAGGACCTTGTTGGACATGGTCCGGTCTATGATGAACAAATCGGATTTACCCTTGTCATTTTGGGGATCGCTCTAGAAACTGCAGCTTTCACATAATAGGGTACCATCAAAATCCGTAGACAAAACACGCATGAGATGTGGGTGGGAAGAGTCGGTTTGTCTTTTCTAAAGATTTGGGGTTGTGAAGCATTTGTCAAGCGACTTATGTCGAGACAAGCTTACACCAAGTCGGATAAATGCATATTCATGGGATATCAGAAACCTTGGGATATAGCTTCTACAACGGGAAGAGAACAAAGTGTTTGTTGCTGGAGCAGGGTTTTCCTTGAAAAGAGTTTCTCGGTCGGGAGGCCGAGTGGGAGGGCGGTTCGACTCGAAGAAATCGAGGACCACTCGAGGGCGGCTCGGTGGTGATGAGATCATCTTTGGAGTCGGTCAAGGAACACAGTAGTGGGCGGCACGGAACCACGAAGGTCGGAAAGATTGCGCAAAGTCGCAATGTATTGTTGCTAAGCGGCAGGCGACCCGCGTATCACGAGGCGATGGTGAGCCAGATTCGAGGCATGGCTAGAGGCCATGAGATCGAATTAAAGTCCATGGATGAGAATCAAGTCTGGGACTTGATTGATCCGCCACCTGGCGTAACTGCCATTGGTTGTAAATGGGTCTTTAAGAACAAAACCGATGTGGATGGAAATGTTCAGATCTACAAAGCTCGGCTTGTCGCTAAAGGTTATGGACAAGTTCAAGGAATTGACTACTGCGAGACTTACTAGCGGTAGCAATGCTGAAATCGGTGAGGATCATACTAGCTATAGCTGCATATTTCGATTCGAGATATGGCAGATGGATGTCAAGGCGGCTTTCCTTCACGGAAATTTAACGAGGGCGTGTATATGATACAGCCGAGGGTTTTGTCGATCCGACTAGCACTAGTAAGGTATGCAAGCTCAAGAGATCCATTTATGGGTTGAAGCAAGCATCTCGGAGTTGGAACATTCGTTTTGATGAGGTCGATCACTGGTCTCGGTTTCATCAAAAGCGAAGAGATTCTTGTTTATACAAGAAGTTAAGTGGGAGCTCGATAGTGTTTTGATCTTGTATGTGGACGACATACTACTGATCGGAAATAATGTTTGATGTTAAACTTCGGTCAAGGATCATTGAATGGCAAGTTTTCAATGAAGGACCTTGGTGAGGCGATCTATATTTTAGGCATTAAGATCTATAGAGATAGATCGAGGAGGCTGCTTCGGCTTAAACCGAAGAGCGTACATAGATAAATTGTTGAAGCGGTTCAACATGAGGGAGGCGAAGAAAGGGTTCTTGCCGCTCTCACATGGTATAAGGCTAAGCGAGACTCAGAGTCCCTCGACATCTGATGAGCAAAGCAAGATGAGTAGGATTCCGTATGCCTCAGCAATCGGATCCATCATGTATGCCATGATATGTACAAGGCCTGATGTTGCTTTTGCAATAAGCCTAACAAGTAGATACCAGGCCAACCCGGTGAGAGTCCTTTGGGCAGCGGTAAAGACTATTTTGAAGTACGAAAAGGACTAAAGAGATGTTAAGTAGTTTATGGAGGTGAGGAAGAGCTAAATCGTGAGGGTTCGTCGATGCTAGTTTCAAACCGGCGAGAGATGATGTCGATCACAGTCCGGATTCGTGTATGCGTCTGAGCGGAGGAGCGATTGCCTTTGGATGAGTTCCAAGCGAGGATCACGGTGGCGATTCTACCATAGAAGCGAATACATTGCGGCTTGTGAAGCTGCAAAGGAAGGTGTTTGGATCCAGCATTTTACGGATGATCTTGGTATTTTCCAGCCTCGATGAAACCGTTGGACCTCTATTGTGATAATTCTGGTGCCATCGCACAAGCCAAGGAGCGAGGAATCACCACAAGGTCGGACACATAGACCGGAAATATCACGTCTGAAAGATCGTAAAGAATGGTGATGTAGAGTTATGCAAGATTCACACGGATGCAAATGTTGCAGATCCGTTGACTAAGCCCTTCTACAACCCAAGCATGAGGGAGCACGTTAGAGCTATGGGCATTCGATGTCTATTTGATTGACTCTAGTGCAAGTGGGAGGCTGTTGGAGATATGCCCTAGAGGCAATCATGTATGATCATATTTCCTATGTGTTTATGAATAAAGATAGTCCTTGGACATTATCGATGATGTGTATCGACAAGTCGTGACTTGTTTGTGGGACTATGCATTGTATGATGACTGTCCTAAAGGTCCCTAGTCGAAAGGGCTGTGTGAATGGCGCGGCCGACTAGACTAACATATGACACGGTCGATGGCTCGGTCTCACTAGTCATGGAGCATTGGATGCTAACGGATAATATGGACTTGGAAAGGTCTGGTCGGATTCGACATAGTCGGATCGAGTCGAATAAGGTCCGAGTTGGACAGACCCAACTATGAGGCATGGCGATATGTCATCTGTGAGTCTCTAGTACAACATACGTTCTGTGTCCTAAGACCAGCTTCATAGTCTGTTTGGTGGTCGGCACGCCTTGCTAGAGGCCGCTACCAACCCGTCAGGTCGGAGGTGATCGAACTGTGACCAAGCCGACTTGAACCTAAGAATTCGCGCACTTAAGGGAAGGAACCTCTGAGGTCGGTTCATAGGACATTGGTTGGATGTGATCCGAACTGGACTAGGAGCGTGACCGAGTAGACTTTGGGCTTTAGGGTCCGTCACGAGGCCCAAGTGTTGAGCCATGACAGAGCCTATATAAAGTGGAGGTCGCGGCACACTCGCGATGGATTTTTGCACGAAAGTGCGAGATCGCTTTGGCCTCGGGAGGCAGATCACTTGACCTCGGGAGGTTGATCGCTTGACCTCGAGGAGCCACCTCCACTCGCCCGGTGTGTGATCGGACCTAGCAGTCCGCCATGCAGTGTTCCTCCCGCTTGTGGCGGATACCGTTAGAGCGGTGCACTTGCGCCGCTCCGGCGAACTTCGTCGTGGGATCGAGCGAGGGAGGGCGATCCACCAGACGCCAGCTGCCCCAACTCTTCTTCGCTGCACGCGCACTCTGCGCGTCTAGTGGTAACGAACTGTGATCCATCTCCCATAGCATGTTCTGGATGTTACTGCGTAGGAATTTTAATTTGCGGTCGGCGCACCTACCGTAGAACCGCGGTGAGATCGGTGTGCGGTCATCTTGCACTGAAATCCCGCTAGGAAGAAGAGCGAGTCCATGAAGAAGATGAGCAGGGAGTAGTCGAGCGAATCCTCACAATGTAACATTACGGAACCGAGAAGCAACACGGAAAGAAACAAACAACATGGTAAATGCACAAGCATAATCATGGCATGATGCACAATCAAGTATGATGCATGTCGGTTTAATGAGGCATGGCATGGCAAAGTGCAACAAACAATACTACAAATTAAGTGGAGCTCAATATACAGCAGGTTGCATATTGACAAAACACCTACATTGACATATTTAGTTTAATCTCGTTTAGGCTGCCAAACAATATTAAATGTTGTTAAACATGGCAAGAGGTGAAGCATAAGTAAACTATCTATTTAGGCAAGTTTAAATGAGGCCGGAAATAAGAAACAACAATTCCGGAAAATCCTCATGTGCGTATTTTAGAAATGGTACTGATCTGCCTAAACAATATTTTAATGTTGTTAAACAGGGAAATAAAGTGCACCATTGTTAAACTAGGCAATTTTCCACCCCATTTACATATAAAGTTTATTAAATTCAGAGCTACGGTTAATTAGTTATGAAATAAATCATTTTAACATGGCATTTGAGCAAATTTAAACAAACAACATTTTAAACATGGATGAAAGTGGCATATTATTAATCTACACAAAATTCTAAGCATTTTACATATATAGTTTGTTTAATTTGGATGCATGCATAATTAGTTATTAACAATACAAAACAGGGGCATTTTCTATAAATACGAATGCATTGGAAAAATGCTAAAATACCTGGTAGTAAAAAAAATGCCGGGCGGAAGCACTAGAGTGCAGCGGCCCGGAGGTGAAAGCAGGCCCGGTGGTGTGGGTGTGTGGGCTCGATGTAAAACAGAGAAGCAAGGGGGAAAAAGAAAACGGGAGAACCTGGGATCGAACCCAGAACCTCTCGGATGGATAGTTGCTGCGCTAGCCACTAGGCTAGCTACGTGATCGTGATGCAAAGGGAGATCGGCTGGACATAACGCATATATGCATCGTGACCAGGACCCAAAATTGATCTTGTGACACGGACTCCACAGTGACGGAGCCGAATGCAACCCTGCTGTGGTTGCGGAGGACGGCGGGGGTCTGCAGCGTGCGGGTGCTGTGGTGGAGCAATGGCCGAGGTGTGGGTGCTTATGCGAGGCCAAGCCTGGCTGGCCATGGTTTACGGCTGGAAGAATGGCCGTCTTGTCTTGGTGTCGAGCACGAGCAGAACTGTCTCGGACATGGAGCAGCGACGACGAAGCAGCAGGTGGTGTTCAGCGGCTGCTGCTGCGTCTGTGCCGGTCTTCGCGTGTCGGCCTTGAACAGAGAAGGTCGAGCGAGGGTAGCACGATGGCGGCGTGTGCGAGAGAGGATCGAGGCGAGGCGAAGCGAGAACCACGGCGACTACTGCAACTCGCAACAAAATTCAGAACTTCGCCGAACACCGAGAACACTAAGATGGCATGGATCTGGCGGCGACTCCGGCGATCTAATCGCGATGGAAAAGAGCAGGGTTGGAGTTGGGTATACCTAGTATACCTTTAGCGTGAGATGCGGCGGGGCGGAGAATATCAATGGAGAAGGTGAGGAACTCCGGTGGACTTGCTGTCCGTGAAGAAAGGCGAAAGCGGCGGCGACATAGTGGAAGCGACCTAGGCGGGGAAGAAGTGCGAGCGGATGTAGTGGGCGTTAGGGTACTCTGGTGAACTTGGCTGCAGCTGGACTTGGCGGAGACCACGCCCGGCAAAACGCGTGCTCGTGTGCTCTCTTGGTCTCTCACGAGGGAGGAGGAGGAAGCGGGGAGATCCCCTTAGGTGGCGGCGGAAATGGGGAAAAGGAGGAAGGAGAAACCCTAGGGGGATCCGTGAGAGGGTTTATAGGAGGCGGGGAGGTGTGGATGGTTACGGCCTCGCCACGGCTTGGCGCGTGTGCTCGGGTGAGTTAGATTCTTGTGAGAGGGAAGGGAGTGCGTGAGGTGGAAGAAAAGGAGGAGAAAGAGAGAATGGCAGGTGGGTCAGGGGAAGGGTAAGCAGTGACGCATGCGAATTTACGAGGAGATGGAATTGGGCTGCGGAGTCTGCTTTGGGCTCTTGGCGCTTCTTTGGGCTGCTCTCTTCTTGTTGAGCTGCTGCTGCCCTTTTCCTTTTCTCCATTTTCCTCGAGACAGAAAAATAAGCAGAAAGCACAGGGGATAAAGAGAAGTCGAGAGATAAGAATATCCCCAAGGCGTTGGAATTATGAAATATTTGAAATAATTGGTTTGGGCACTTTAGAGGTAGAAAAATAACTTCGAGTTTGAATTTGTTCAAACTTGATGCATTTGAACCAAGCAAAACATCTTCAAATGAGCTGAAAGTTGACAAGTGGTTAACGACAAGGTTTAGGATTTGTGGAAAAGAATAGACATTTTATGGACAGGGAAAATGTCACATGAAAATAAATGTAATAAAGAAGAAAGGAGAAGTTTGTATGGAATAGAAATTTGGGTGAACTTGACGAATGGTCGCTGGAATGAGCATGTTGCATGAGTGAGGTGGAGATAGGAAGAAAAGGGGGGGGGGGTCACCCAAGATCACACAACAAGACTTCAAGATGCAAACCAAAGGCATGATGCTCATGATGCAAATGCAACAAAATGACATAGGCAATATCATGAAGCATAGAACAAAGCAAGGATGGTGCAATGCAATATAATATAAGATGAACATGATGCAAGCAGCAAAAATGACAAGGCACTCAACATGATCATGCCATAACATATAGGAATGAAATATGCAAAACAATTATGATAGTGCAACAAACATAATAAACACACGTCAACAACTAAAATAAATGGAAGGGCAATTGAAGCGTCGGTTTCGGGGCGTTACATCATGTCCTGCGAAGGTTAGTCTGGAGAGGTAGCTCCCGACCTCGGTATGGAAGCGATCGACCAGTCTGTGTTAGTGTCGCGGTGCCCGTGGGCGTGGACTGGAGGGTGCTCTGTAGTGGACCCGGGTAGGGAAACCTCGAACAATAAGGGCAGCGAACACTCGCTGAGGCGCTCGAGGCTGCCCCCTCCACGAGACCTTCTTGAGAGAAATCGAGGTAAGAGGGCGAAGGTCGAAGAGCCACAAATAAAAGCGACAACAACCGATAAAACTTCAAATGAGAATGAACAAACCAACTGCGAGAAAGCAAATGAAAAAGCCGCGTCCGGTGCCTAATCTAGTCTTCGACGTCTTCTCACCAGCGCGGAGCTAAGTGCTGCCACTGGGCGTGGGAGGGAGCCCTAGGGCCTGAGGCCGGCGCTCACGAGACTCCAGGCGTGTATAGCCCCAACTCATTGTGCGTGAGAGTGTCACGGGCGGCGAGCTTCACAGGCGTTGGCCTTCTTCACAGGCTCCGGGCCTTTCTTGGGGGAAGTGAGCTTCACGGACATTGGCCCTCTTCACAGGCTCTGGGCCTTCTCCAAAAACGCGACAGCTTCACAGGCACTCGCCTTCTTCACAGGCTTTGGGCCTTTTCCAAAAAGATAGCTTCACAGGCATTCGCCTTCTTCACAGGCTCTGGGCCTTTTCCAAAAAGATAGCTTCACAGGCATTCGCCTTCTTCACAGGCTCTGGGCCTTTTTAGGGGTAAAACCTCTGGAGGTGCTTTGGATGTTCCACAGCGTTACTGGACTGGCACCCCTCCACGAGTCTCAAGCGGCGGAGCCGGGCACAGAAACATGAACAACCTTGAGCGGTCCCTCCCATGGGAGAGGCTTATGCAACCCCTCCACGGAGAACCCGCTGAGCACGAGGTCCCCTACCTCGAGTTACAGGCGGATATTCTTGAAGTGGTATCGTCGCGATGCTTGTTGGTACCTTGCACTGCATAGCGCAACTTCGTGGCGCTCCTCCCCGGCCGAGATCCGTCCCTCGCATGGCGTCTGTGCTAGCGCGAGGACCCGTGCGGAACAACGTCGACCTCGTGAGGAAGGACCGCTTCGGCTCCATAGACCGGGAAGAACAGGGTCTCTCGGTTGGCTTGGTTGTGGTCGTGCGGATGGACCACGGCACCTGGTGAGCTTCGTCGTACCAACCTCTGCGCGCGAGCCCTCTAGTTTCTTCTTGAATGTTACTGGTTTTGAGGCCCCTCGGGACCTCTGCGTTAGCCCTTTCGGCTGGCCGTTGCCGAAGTCGCGCCACGAAGCTTAGCATATCTGCGTTCCCAGAGTTAGCCGCAGTATGTTTTGAAGAGTTATTGGTGAACTGCGAACCGTTGTCGGTGATGATGCGGTTCGGCACCACGAACCGACTCACGATGCCCTTGCGAACTTGACGCGAGAACCTGCGGGGATGGTGCGGACGCTTCCGCCAGCCCGCCGTGAACTTGTCCACAGCGACGTAGAGGTAGCGATAGCCCCCTGGCGCCCGAGGAAACGGGCCCAGGATATCCAGCCCCCAGACTGCGAATGGCCACGAGAGGGGTATAGTTTGCAGACCTCCTGCTGGCTGATGGATCTGCTTGGCATGGAATTGGCGAGCCGCATGAGCCTTCACTAGTTCTCCGGCGTCGTTGAGTGCAGTAGGCCAATAGAAACCGCTCCGGAATGCCTTGCCCATGAGGGTTCGTGTTGACGAGTGATGCCCACAGTCTCCATCGTGTATATCCGCCAGCAATTCTTTCCCTTGCTCCCTGGAGATGCAGCGTAGTGCCACATCATTCGGTCATTTCCGATAGAGCTCTCCATCCCTGATGCAGTATGCTGTGGCTTGCCGCGCCACGCGCTCCGCTTCCTCCTCTTTCTCCGGTTGGGTCCCTTGCGTTAAGTAGCTCCGGAGCTCTGTGATCCAGCACCTCTCCTGAGGCTCCATCGTCGGGGCAGGCGTGATCTGAGGCAGACCTGAGCCAGGGCTCTGAGGCAGGTGGCTGCAGGAGCTCCTCCGAGCTGCGCCGTGTTTGATAGTGATGGCATGGTGGAGGCTTAAAAGCCGCTCCTCAAACCACGCCAGGCTCTGAGGTAACCGCTGGATGCTCGTTTAGCGATGTCGTCGGCCTCTGATTGGTGCCTTGGGGCACATGCTGCAACTCCAACCCCAGGCTGCTTCTCCATCCTGCGGACCTCCATAAGGTAGGCTTCCATGTGCTCATCTTTTGGCTCGTATACCTTGTTGGAGAAATTGATGAGGATCTGCGAATACGCCCTTGATGGTAGGCGCTTCACCCCTAGGGCAGCTGCGGCCTTCAAGCCCGCTATTAGACCTTCATACTCCGCTATGTTGTTGGAGACCTTTTCACTTCTTTGGAAGCAGAGCTGCCGATGTAGTAGAGCTTGTCTGAGTGGGAGATATGAGCACCGCCCTAGCCCAGCGCCATGCAGAGAACGCCCCATCAAGTACATGACCCAGCCTTACAGCCCGCTTCCAGGGGAGAGGACCGATCCTCGTCGGCCTTGAGGCCAGCGCCTCCGTCCATTCTGCCATGAAATCCGCTAATCGGCCCCTTGATGACTCTGGTCGTGCTGAATTGAGCTGAAAGCAGCTTGCAGGTTCAATGTTCCTCAGCGACCCTTCCGGCCGAGTAAGGGCTCCGAGCACCCTTTCCAAGGGGTATCTTTGAGGCGACCTTGATGGGGTGACCCTGAAAATAGTGTCGCAGCTTTCTGAGGGCACTAATAGCGAGGAGGAGTTTACGAGGCATGGGGTACAGCGCCCTTGCGTCCCATAACACCGTCTTGGAAAGTATCTTGGGTGCTCAACGAGTTTGGGCGCCCGATGCAGTGGCGCCCTCACGGGACCGTGGCGCCTCTGAGGCGATGGGGTCTCCAGGCTGGTAATCGGGGAGGGACCTCTTCCGTCCCGGCGTGCTCCCCTGCGGGTGACCCTTCTCGGCCCAGGCGATGGTTTCTGTGGGTCCTCCTTGTTCTGCTTTGCCTTGACCTGGGCTGCTCTTTGTGGTTTTGGTTTGGCGCTCCTCCTAACCGCCACAGGGCTGTTGGCGGAGTAAAGGAGTGGCGGGAGTAGAACACCGGGGTTCCTGCCGTGTGCAGGGCCACCATGATCGGAGGGCTGGTCGGTACCTCTTGATATCTTGGAGCGCTTTGTCGGCCTCTTGAGTCCATTCAAAGGTCCTTTTTCTTCATTAGCTGGAAGAAAGGCGCGCTCGTTCCCCAACTTGGAGATGGGCGCCCTAAGCGCGATCCACGCGCCAGTGAGCTTCTGCATTTCCTGAGGGTCTTTGGCGGGCTCATGTCCTCGACCGCCTTGACCTTTTCAGGTTAGCCTCGATGCCTCGGTGGGATCTGAGGAAGCCCAAGAGCTTGCAGGGGACTCGAACACACACTTCTCGGGTTGAGCCATAGGTTCACTGCGTCGAGGCTCGCAAAGGTTTCCTCCAGGTCTTGTATCGGGGTTACGGCCTCCCTAGACTTCACCACAATGTCATCGACATAAGCCTCAACATTCTTCGAGCTGCGGACCCAAGGTGATGTGCATCGGCCCGGCTGGAAGGTTGCCCCGTGTTGCGCAGCCAGATAGCATGCGTGTGTGATACACCCCTGCAGGGGTCCGGAAGGCCGTCTTCTCCGTCTTCTACGCCATCTTGATCTGGTGATACCGGAGAAGGCATCCAAGAAGCATAACGAGTCGCACTTAGCGGTGGAATCGGCGATCTGGTCGATCGAGGGCGAGAGCGGATCTTGCGGGCATGCCTTGTTGAGGTTGGTGAAGTCGACACACATGCGCTCCTTCCCTTCCTTCTTTGGTACAACGACAGGGTTGGCCAACCAATCCGGATACTGGACCTCGCGAATGACCCCTTCGGCTTCTAGTTTGCGGGTCTCCTAGACGATGAAGGCTTGCTTTACAATGGACTGCCGCCTCGCTTTCTGCTTTACAGCGCGTACGTTGGGGCACACGTGGAGGTAATGCTTGATTACGCCCCTAGGGATCCTGTCAGCTGATAGGGCTCCCGGTGAATACCTTCTTGTTCTGCGCGAGGAACTTGACGGGGCCTCCTCTGCTCGGGCTCGAGGTTGGCGCCTATGGTGAAAGTGGCGTCGATGGACCCGTCCTCGTCGGCGGTGTTGCTTAGTCTCTGCCTTGTCTTGGGTGAACAAGCTGTTTCTTCTTGGTTGGCGCAGCCGCCTTGGCTCGAGGGTCTCTGCGTCGGCGGGCTCTTATTGGCGCCCAATCTTGAAAGCGAGCTTGAGCACTCATAGCGCATCTCCGGTGTCCCCAAACACGGTGAGGACACCGTTGCTCCGGGCATCTTCATGAGCTTGGATCTTTGGGTGAGTCGCAGCCATGAACCCGGGCGTCTTTGGGTAGCGAGGATGGCGTTATAGGGGAGGCCGATGGGGCGATGTCGAAATCGACCTGCTCCGTCGGGAAGTTATCGTAGGTGCGAAGGTTACGGGGCGGATCTGTCCCACGGGCTGGACGACCCGCCCGGCCTTGAGAAAGGCGGTGGGCAGCAGCCACTCCCGGGGTATGCAAAGGAGGTTGAAGGCCTCAGCGGAGAACACGTTGAGGCCAGCGCCGCCGTCGATGAGAGTCTGGTGGCGGCCACTGGCGGATGGTGGGGTGCACAGCATGGGGAAGCGCCGAGCAGAGCTGAGTTGGAGGGTGGTCCTCTGGTGAAGTCGGTGGCGCCTTGGCGCCCGGCGGTCCGGGGTTCCTGCTGCGTGGGCGGCGCCCGACCGCAGACGAATGGCTTGGCGTGGTTACTTGAAGCGGCGCCCGCGAAACGCCCAGGAGGACGCGATGACGAAGCGCCCGGCGCGGCGTGGTGAGTGAGAAGAGGCGCTGAGCTCTTCCCAAGAGGCCATGGAGCCCGCCGGAAGGTGGAGCAACCCGCAGAGGCGCGGTGAGAGCCATGGGAAGCGATTGGCCATGACCCTGTCGTCACCTCCGGCCGAGGCGGCCTTCTCGTCGCCAGGCAGGAAGGCCATCGGATCGGTCGCGCCGTTATGGCGGCGGCGTCGTCGGCTTGAACTTCCGGCCACCGCACCGTTGCAAGGCGGGGCGAACTTCAGAGCCCCGGCCCCGATGCTAGAACTGGCGGCGGGCGGCGGCGCTGCTCATCGCGAGCGGTCGCGGTGGAGCGGGAGGAACTCCGGCGCACCCCTATCTGGCGCGCCAAATGCCGGTTCGGGTTCAGCGAGACCCTTGAGTTCGAACACTAGGGTGCGCACGGAATCTCACCCTCTACCTACCTGCACCCGCCGCCTCGCTAGGATCTAAACTACGAAAGGAACAGCACAAGAGACAGAGGGTTTATACTAGTTCGGGCCACCATTGTGGTGTAATACCCTACTCTAGTTTGTGGTGTGGTGGATTGCCTCTTGGGCTGATGGTGATGAACAATGCAAGGAAGAACAGCCTCGCGAGGGCTCTGTTCTTGGCTGGTGCGATGAACTGCTAGGAGGAGTTCAGTCGCCTTCTCTCTCTCTGATTCCAAATTGCCTCTAGCTACTCATTCCGATCCCTCTACCCTGTGTGCGGCTAGTCCTATTTATATGCAAAGGCCGTGGGCCTCTTCCCAAATATTGAGCGGGAAGGGCGCCAACAATTGGCCATTCTGAATGGGAACATCTGGTACACTTATCCTGACTAAAGTTGGTCCCCGCCTGTCAAAGGCTCTGGTGGTGACGCCGGCTTGGGCTCCACAATGACTTCCTTCCTGCCGTTGGACTGGTCTTGGTCTTGTTGCACGAAATGGGCGCCTTTGCTTGATGCTCTCGCTGCGCTTGCTCCTTTGCACCAAAGAGGAAAGGAGGACACTGCTTGTGAGCTGGCGCCCTGGCGCCCTTAGTGCGTCATGGTTTGCGTCATAAGCACCTCGTGAGGTACCCGCCTTGATCTCTCCGCATCCTCGCGAGCCAACTGGCGAGGCCGTGCACGAGAAGCTCCCTATCGTCCGCCCAGCAATCTGGCCCCTCGCGAGGTCTTGAGCTTCGTGTTGATGAAGATGGGCCGTGTTGGGCCCCCTTTGAAACCATCTTGCAGGCCGTGGCAGGCAAGTCTGGGGACCCCGTTCCCGAAGCAATGACCTGCGCTTTGTGCTCGATGGTGATCTGCACCGTTTGAGTTTGATCCAACGGTCATGTTGCGCCGAGAGATGGACATGCCCATGCGAGAGGGTGCCAAAACACCACTTTGAAGTCCCTCTGCTTCTCGGGCGCATGGCGTTGGTGATGCGAGGTGCAACTGCCCGCTTGAGCCCGCTCCCGGTCGGCGGAGCCAGCTCATCAAAGGCGGCGTCAATAGGCACGATTGGATTCGGTGGCGAACCTGAAAGGATTCTCGGCAGCGGCGATGGCAGCCCGCAACCCCTCCTTGTCCATCTCAGCCCCCACCATCGCGCGGAGACGACTCAGCTCCTCGGAGATATAGGTGAAGAAGGACACCAGGTCAGGAAGCCGCATCTCGTTGAAGTTGACCGGGTGGTCGAGCGGGTTTAGCCCGACGGCCGGCATCGTCGCGCTGGCACGACGGTAGGCATCGCGCAGCTGCAACGTCACGAAGTGGCTGAGGCGATCCTGGACCTCGTCACGATCGGCCCGCTCGTGCTCCAGCCGTCTCCCCTGACGGCCTATCGTATCTCCGCTTTGCGCACAACGCCGCCCGGCGCCTCGAGCATCTTTGTGGTGGACGCCTACCGCTTTTGAAGCTCCGTGAACTCCCGCACATAACGGAGGAGCATGGCACTCCTCTCCTCCTTGAGCTCACGGAGCTCCATGTCCTTGGCCCTGAGCTCCACATCCTTGGCATGGAGCTCCTGTGCCAGGCGCCTCACCTCAGACTCCGTGATCTGCTGCGCCGCCATGGCACCAGGTAGAAGCAATGGGGAGAGGAAGCAAAGGGGGCGAAACGACTGAAAGGCAATGCAATCTACGAGAAGGCGGAGGGAGCGGGGAATCTTTTGGTTTTCATGGTAAAACACCAATCGATGACTTCTCACATCGAGGAGCGATGGGTTTTACTGGTAGTCATCATGACTAATTGCTGCCGCTGCTCCCGTCAATCAAAAAATTAAAAATCCTGCCGCGCCTTCTCCCGTCAATCAAAAAATTAGAAATCCTGCCGCACCCAAACACCAAAGCAACGCCACGATGGATATTTAAATTTACATGCCGGCAAGTTAGATAAAAAAAGGGGTGAAAAAACAAATGTGGCGGCGGCCTAGCTAATCGGTCGAACTAGCCCAACTAGCTAGCCACCGTGCTTCACTGATGTACTCGGCAGGAAAGGTGGTCTTTCGTGATTTGACGACTCATTTACTTGCTTCGGCTCTACGACCAAGGAGTACCCAGAAAACGCGCGGTAGGGCATCCACGTCAGGAGGAATATACGCGTGCACCACCCGGGAGGACCCCGAAACCGTGCGGTAGGGTGTGCCACGTCTCGGCACGGAGGAAAAATGTGTGTGTAAAAATATACTGTATCAGACGTAGTACCTATGGTTCGACCTCGGGACCCAGCCAGTCGGTCGAAAACACCCCACTAGCCATACAACTTCATCATGCAAACGTGGCACGGAGGATAGATGTGGTTAGCTCCGTCTCGACCAGCCACAACGTCTCTTGTTCTAGGCGTTTCTTCTATTTTCCAAGGTGTTTTTAGTTGTAATAATACCACGGCAAGCTAGCGCCGCTCTTCGTGTGTGCCCGTGCAAAGGTTAGGCGATGGAGAGAAGAGATTGAGATCGCAGACACAGGGACCCACGATAAGTGAGACAACGGTCATGCGTGTTGACGAGGCACTCCCTCTACTCTACTCAACGCATAAGTCTTGTATAAAATCAAGTTATGGGACAAAGCCAACAACCGTTCGTTTTTCAGGCTATCGACTTACACTTTGTAGTCCAGGTTGCGATTCGAATCTAGTCTTTCAGATTTGTTAGTTTTAGGTCCAAATTTGATTAATGACAAGTGGGACCCCGTGTGTTGTTCCGATATTTCAGTGTAGGATGGTTTTTGAACAAACACTATGCGGCGTTTAGACAAGTAATGGCACGAGTTACGTATTTTGCAAGTTCACGAACAAAAATGACAGCGGCATAGAATATCACATCCACCCATAGCTTAGATCCTATGGTGATCGAGTTTTACACCGTTGGAAGTGAGATCAATGGCTTGGGAGTAGTCTTTGTAATTATGCACAATTTCCAAACTCTCAAAGTTTTTTTTGCAAATAAAACATTCAGGCCTCGTGTGTGCTGCTGCATCTTGATCCAACGGCTCCCGGTGCTCATATTAGGTGCTCCCGTAGCAATTACCCGCTACGGTGATATGAGCATCTAGGTCGTATGATCGGTGATCGGATGGCACATCGTAGTACTTGTACTTTCAGCGCATTTCCCAAACTCTATCAGCCGTATATTGCAAAAACATCCAAACCTCCTACGTGGGCGTTAGATCTCGGTGAACTCGTATCACCATAGAATCTATGGTGCGGAGCACCTCATACTCTCCGTGCGAGAAAACATAAGGTGCTATCGCAGCTTGGATTCTCTGGTGATCGATCTTGGAGTCGTTTGATCTGAGATCCAATGGCATCTGAGCAGTCTTTGTGCTTATAGCGATGGCGAACTCTTTTGGGGCTTTTCTACAAAAACCATTGAACCACCGAGGAGGTGTTGGGTCACAAATCCAACGCCTCCGAAGAGCTATATCACCAAAGCATCTAAGGTGTGGTAGCACATGATATTCTTACATACAGGAGAATATGATGTCCTCCTTCATCTTAGATGCTACGGTGATCTGACTTCGAGTCGTTGGATATGGGATCAAAGGGCATCTAAGTAGTTTTTGTACAAATTGTGTGCAATTCTCAAACTCATCAAGGTTTCCTGCAAAAATATTAAGACACATCATGTGAGCTGCTATATCTCAGATCTACAAGCTCCAAGCAACTCGTATCGGCATATAGCATCTAAGGTATGGGGGCACATGATATTCTCCCGGGGAGGAGGGGTGGGGGTGCACAACCAATCGGTGGTTGGGAGGGTGGGGACAAATATAATCTAAACAACCCTAAACAGAGCTCCACAATTTTATCTAAGGTCGAGGGGTTGACCCCCGACAATCAATGCTCCGCCTAAACACAACATTTGCATGTACTGTAGTACTAGACTTAATATTCATGTTTTAGTTTCATGTTCATTTTAAATATTGAGCTGAGGACCATGGATGTCTTACATTTTACTCCTTAGTTCCTAAATATTAGTCTTTTAGAGGCTTCAAATGGGTGGCACATGCGGATGTATATAGACATATTTTAGAGTCTAGATTCACTCATTTTCTCCGTATGTAGTCACTTGTTGAACTCTCTAAAGACTAATATTTAGGAATAGAAAGTAGTATTTTGAGTTCGTGTTATACATGGATTGTTGTTGTGTTAGATGCTTGTATGTATGTGTGTGTGTGTGTGTGTGTGTGTGTGTGTGTGTGTGTGTGTGGTCATATGCTTGATACATACAAATTTTTCTCACCTCCATATTGTTCATCTTTTAAATTTGAATTTGCATTAGAAAACTTACTAGGGATACCATGAAATGTGAAATCCACGTTGAGATCGCTATATCATAAACTTACTCTAATTCAACAACTCGTCATAAATCAATTACCACGTTGAGATTAGTATTTGCAAGGAAAATATGGGTATTGTAATACACATAGATTCGTTCGGCAATTTAAAAGGTTCCTTTCGTATTCTCGAATGGTAGGACCCAACGGCGTACCAGCCAGACCTTGGCTCGTGTTGATCCTAAAAAAAACCGGGCTCGTCTCCTTCGGTGGCGGCGTGAAATGCACATTAAACAACCCCAACCGTCGAGCCTCGGCGTTTCAAGTCGAAATATCTGGCCGAATTCCAGCCCTAGGAAATTCCCCTCATATCCCGGTCCATAATGACTACCGATGAACAACGGAGGGATGGTTTAGTAACTAGACAACGTTACCTACCGTGCCGAGCACGGTTCAATTCCCTCGGTCGCCGCTCGTCAAGGTCACCCGTCAACTGCATTGCCTAGTACTACTACTACTACTACACCAGGATGAGCACAGAATTGAGCCCGTTTGTTCGTGCCTAGTACTTGAGTTAATATATCGGGCAATGCCTTTGGTATGGAGGGATTATCCTTTTACTCTGCATATATAACTTGTTTGAAGTCTAACTAAGCAAAATGTTTGACCAAATCCTTTCTTAAGAAATACAACATGCAGATGTACGGCTTGAAAATTTATTGCATGATGCAGGTTATGATATTGTTTGAATCCTGGATCTTAAATTTCAGAAAATCAAAAGTGAGCATAAATTTTTGAAACTGAGCATGGTCACGTGATATGGCACAAATATTACTTAGTAAGTTTTTCTTTAATTGAGACAAGCTGCTTATGACAAGTTGCACAAATGAAGAGCCAAGGTATTTTGGAACAAAGACCTATCACGTTAAAGCGACGCTTTCACTATTGAAACCGTGGGCATTCACGTGCCGCCACGAGTCCCGCTTCTCATCGGCGGTGCCGTCCCAGCAAGTGTGTGAGTCGGCGGAGGGCGTCGAGCGAACCGCTGCGCCCGGCTGTCGAGGCGTGTGGCGAGACCACTGTCGAGACTAAGCGGGAGGCGAGCCCTTTGACCAGCTCCGCCACCCACCGTCGTCCCAACTGCTCCCACTTTTAATGTCGCCGACGCCGCAGTTTAAAATCAACCCCGCACTACCCGGTATCCCTACAATCCTCTCTCTTCCTCTCCGATTCTCCTGTCGTCTACCTCCAACTAGCCTGACCTAAACGTACGCCATGCCGCATCACGATGGTCTGCCCTTAGTGTTCCAGTTTCCTGAGAAAGACACCCAGCCGGAGTCTCAAGAACATAAGGCACTTTGGTACGAGCTAGAACTGGCCTACGGAAGACGCCGCGCCTGTCCCCGCTCCCGTTCCGGCTCCCGTCGCCCCGACTGCGCCAACGCCCATCCCCGTGGCATTGATGGGTTGGGAGCCGCACATTGTCGCAGAGCTTGATGCCACAGGGTTCCACGAGGTCCCCGCCAACTTTCACGCACCCGTGCACCTGCTAGCGCATGCGCTGCTGCGTCTGGCAGCAGCGCATGCCCGTGCGGTGCCCGTGCACTGCCAACGCATGCGCTTCTGCTGCGTCTGCAGCGTCGCGCGCCGTGCGGTGGCGTGCACATGAATGTATCCGCCGCCCCGTTGACAGTGCCTGTCCCCGCGCGGGTGCCAGTGCCCCCCTCAGCGGCATGGATGGCCGCTTTCGACCGCTTCCTTGCACCAACGCCAGTCGCCTCCTCCTGCCAGTTGACTCGCTCCGAAGTCCATAACATTTTGGCCTTCCTTGAAGCTAGGCCAACGTCCAGGAGTATGCCAACAACGGCGCAAGACACCGCCTTCGCCGTCGGTCAGTGGCCCGACGATACACAGAGCACGACAGAGGATCCGCTTCCCACCGCAAGATGCCCCCGCCGCCGGCGCGTAATCTATATTTGCCATGAAAAACGTTCGGATTGCCATGCTTAAAATCCTAACATTTATCATTTCCGTTTATTTTATATCAATCGTCGTATAATTTAAAGTCGGAGTCAGACTGAATGAAATGTATGGTTTGATCGATTGAATGTTATGCTAGAGCCGTATCAAATTAAATATAAAACTTCATCAAGCCACATGTATTCCTTGTCATCCAACGACCTAGACTTCTTCAATTCGAGCGCTCAACACGTTTAGCGTGCAGTTAATTTCATGCCAAAAATAGTGCTAATCACAGGACAACACGCAAATAATATCCTAGTAGTTAATATCCGCTTCCTTGCACTTAATATACTTCCAAATTAACGTGCATTGCAGCACACACTGACTAGTGCTGCTAGTACGTGAAACTGGTGCCGTGACTTGTGAAAGCGTCCAGATATGGTCAACGACAACATCGCCCGCGAGTTCTTCCTGTTTGCCCGTGCGTTTAAACACAAAAGGGGAGGAGAGAGAGAGCACACATGGAACCCACTAGTAAGTGAAGGAGAATAGTACTAAAAATAATATTACATGTTATCCATTAATTAGGCTGTGGTAATATAAAAATATTATGTGAACAAAGGGGGTACAACAAACATTGCTATACTACGTATGTTGCCTATTGACGTGCGGCTTGAAGGCCCGGTCGCATGTTCGATCCTCGTCCTTTATTTTTTAATTTTTATATGGGTCCAAATTTGTTTCATGACATGTGGGCCCCTCGGTGTGTAGTTTGTAGCACTTTAATTTGTGGGTCAAAATTTGTTCCATTCCAAGTGGACTATCGGTGTGTAGTTTTGTAGCTTATTTATAATAATTAAAGAGAACAACATAGTTTTTCAATAATACTATGGTGCAACGTTGAAGCGAAATGGCGTGCGAGAGAGCGATGACCGAGCGGAGGAAATCAACTAGGGGAGTTCGTGGGTTGCAGCGGTGTTTGGAGTAGTTGTGGGCGAATGCTATGAAAATATAATCTAAACTGACCGGAATAAATGCCTACACAAATTAATCCAAGGTTGGAGTGCCCCTCGCAATGTAAATAACTCCGGCTTTGAGAGGGATGGAGAGGTAGTAGCTTCAACGCGTGGAAGATACGGTGTGAGAAAGCAAGGTCAATAGAGATACATATAGATAGAGGGACAAAGTGAGTGTGGTCTGAAATTCATTGAACAAATATATATGCTCTGGAGAGATATTGTCCGATTGAGCTTTTGGCAAGGGTGAGGGCTGTAAGATAGAGCTCGAGAGATGATCCAGTCACAGACGTGTAGATATATTTTGTGTGTGGGAGGAAGCAAGGTCAACCGATCACATAGGGTCGCCGTGCGATCGAAAGAGTGAGACGGGTTGGAGAGGGTGACCTAGATAGACGATGTGTGTGAGAGAGTATACAATGTGAATAGGTTGAATTGGGCTCAAACATGGTGATATATCGTTTTTGTCCGAGAAAGAGTGAGGTCAATCGAGACATACGGAGAGAGAGAGAGAGAGAGAGAGATTGAGTGAGCGTGGCCCACCATGAGGTCGAAAGATTGGCAGCGGCTTGGATGGACTGACCTAGATAGACAATCTGCGTGAGAGAGTATAGAGTGTGTCGATCGAGGCCCGAACAGGGAGATATATCATTTGTGTGTGAAAGAAAACGAGGTTAAACGAGACTCAGATAAAGAGAGTGAGATTGAGCGAGTGTGGCCCGCCGTGCGGAAGAAAGAGTGAGACAGTCTCGAGGAAATGACCTAGATATACAACGTGCATGCGTGCGCACGAGAGGTTGGGGGGCTAGATAGGCAATGCATGTATTTAGCGAGAGGGTGAGAGGGAGAGGGGGGGGGGAGAGGTCGGCATGGGGTGCAATGGCGGGTGTGTGAGGTAAATACATTTGGTAACAGAGTGGAAAAAGGGTTTGTGTAGTTGAGAGACTTAGAGATCGAAACATGGAGAGAAAGATTGAACGTGTGTTGGAAACCAATAGCTTCCCAATGTGGTTAGGAGAGGAAAATTGACCGATACAGGATGTATGTACCTTTTGTGCGGGGTGGGGGGGGGGACAACATTTGAATGTACATAGTACGAGACTTAATATCGATGTTTCAATACGGTGTACATTGTAAGATTTGAACCGAGGACCAGGCATACAGGTAATTATTTCGAATTCATGCCATACTAAGTTTCGAAAAGTTGACATTGACTCAATTTGTTGTGCTATTTTGTAGGTCATATGTTTGAATCCATCCAAAAGTTTTCTCACTACCATGGTGTTCATCATATACATATGAATTTGTATTAAAAAGTAGCGTGGATACAGTGAAATGTGAAATCCACGTTAGAATTGGAGATCGCTACGTGACACACACTCTAATTCAAATAACTAACAAAGTGACACACACTCTAATTCAAATAACTAAATATGTGACACACACTCTAATCCACGTTAGCGTGGGTACCGTTTCGATTTTTTTTCAAATAACTCCTCATTAATTAATTTATAGTACTCCCTCTGTTCACTTTTATAAGACCTTGAAGAAATTTCAGACAATGTGCAAAACAGTTCATTTTAAGCTGTCTGAAACAACCTACAAAAGTGAATGGATGGAGTATATCGTTTCGAATGACTAATTATTGCAAGGAAAACACGGGCATGGTAATACATACAGATTTGTTTGCAAATGAAAGAAGATTCGTTTGCATTCTCAAATAGGCGCACCAGGCAGACCAGGGTCGTGTCGGGGTGGACGCTGCTTCGGTGCCTTATAGGCACCTGCCTTTGGGTCACTAACATGTGGGCAAGCCACCTGTTGGGCCCACATGTCATGGACACAAAGGCAGGTCCTTAAGGCACCAAAGCATAGTCCTGTCGGGGTGGTCGCGTGTGTCGGACGGACGTGTAGCACCCAGCCACCCACCCCCCTCCCTCCCTTCCCAACTCCCCCCCACCCAAAAAAGGATGACGACAAAATAAGTTTGCGCTTCCACATTTCAGATTGAAATATCTGGCGGCCCCAATTCCTGCCCTGCAAAATCTCTCTTCTCCACCGCCCCCTTCCGCGCCCAGATTGCTCAAATCCCTAATTCGCCGCCAACCCAAGCAAAGTTTGAATCGCCCATCGCCTCGTCTCTTTCCCCTACTCTGGGCCAGACGACGACGACAAAGACGATAGACGTGCTTCACCACCGCACCGGAGCTACCTCATCTACGCCCTCGTCCACCGCACCGGGTGGTCCACCGACCACGTCGGCCGCCGCAACCGACGTGCCTCACAGACACCGAGTTCCGCCGCATCAGGTGTGCTTCAACGATGCCGTCTCCCAGCTCACCGGGGCTACTTCACCGAGCACATCGTCGCACCTCCGCCCCCATAGGCCGTTGGGGCTTCACCAACGGTCTCATCCACCGCATCGTAGCGCTCCGCTGCCACTGAAGATCTGCATCCACGCGCGGCCAGCTAACGCCAGCGCATCACCCTCAATGGCTCTGAAGTGACCCGCACTCTAGCTAGGCGAGCATGCCCAAACACCGGCCCGAACTAGGTATCCACACATCACTCACTTGTGCACTGTTCCGACGATGTTTGGATATCCTTTCACTGCTCTCTTAGCTTACACCCTATGCAACTCTGACTTTAACTCTTATTTCTTCTGGAGATATCATCTGAAACAAGCAAATCCATTTTTTAGCGAAGCATGGCGGCGCTCTGAGGATCTGGTACACATCCTGCACACCGTATAACCTTGTAAGTATCATCCTCGGTACAGCATCAAGGTTGATTCCACTTATTTGATCAACCATTAGCCGTGTCAAAGATGCAGAGGGGGATGCAAGGAGCACAAGGCCTGCACATCCAAGCAAGTGGTAACATGGACTTGGACATGGAGCATCCCAAGCGCAAGCGAGCTGCGATGAGCACAGCCTGTGAGCTAAGCGTAAGTCCCTGAATTTCATTTAATTAATCTTGGCATTCGTGTATGATTTGTGTGAGGTGGCGGATCCACGAATTCAAGTTACCAAGGCGAACATTTAACTTAAAAATACGAAGGCACTTGCACTCAGAAATCAACATAACTTGAGAAATGTGAAGCTACATGCACTTTGAAAACCAGCTAATGATCCAAAGTAGTTTAGATTATAAACACTAAATGATGCAAGCACCAAACAACACAAAATGCAACATGGTGTACAAGGACTACAAACATAGTGCATGCACTGCTTGAATTATTAGTTCTCGGCTGAAAATATCAAAGTGTAGTTGCACCTATAACCAGTGCGCAAACTGCATATCAATATATCTATCCTGCACAAGTATGCCAATAGTTTCAAACAACAGATTATAAAAGTATTTATGCTACATTGTCATGATACGGGGACTTTCTGGTAGATGGCCTCGACGTTTCCTCAAGCTATGAAAATGCACTATAATTTGCTTGTCATCAATGCCTGCAAATCTATGTCTCTCTCAACATAGTAGATCATCATTAGACACTAAATCCTTCAACGAGCTTGCAAAATGCTTGCATTAGATCCATCATTAGACACTATATGTTCATCACCAGGAGCATGTAAAATGTTTGCATCAAATCCTTCATTAGCAATCTGTTCATTAGACACTTCAAGATCAAGAACAACATGAGCTTGTATGTTTGCATTGGAAACTTGATTAGATACATCAGATTCAGTCAGTTCAGTATTGATTGGGGGAGTTATGAAATAAGTAGAAATTGGTTTCATTTTCTCATAGATTCCCTACATACAAGCAGTTTTACAACACCGTCAGGTTTAACTATTGGCCAGAAATTGAAGAGTTGAATTAGATATAATCAGGGATGTGATGTACCTGCTCGTTCGCATGCTACTCTTGCAAGTTGTGACTGTCGTTTGCATAAGCTTGATGCCATGCCGTGTTGCGCCGCTATTAGCGAGCGAGGTTACACCCAGGTTGGATCTTCATCTTCTTGTCCTTCCGTTAAGCTTGAAGCCCGGCGACCGCCCTCCAACGAGGCGCGAGGAAATGTTGTGTCGGTCTGTCGGTGGCTAGGTTAGGAGTGAACGGATGGAGGTGGAGCGAATGAATTGGGATTTCTCCTGCTGTCAATCGATATGGGAGGCGCTCGTTTGGGCCGCGAGCCTACTATATTGACTGCCTTGCACTTATGTTATTGGCCCATCCAAATTGAAATATTTTTCCTCATTTTTTACATTGCCTGCTCGTGCGTTGGGACGAACAAAACTACCGTGGGCCACCCTGGATGACTCAAACTAGGTGCACACTTTCCAGCCACCTAAGGCGGCCGCCCATACCAGCCCCTATGGTGGCGTCACCCCTTTTTGCGTGTATGATTGGATAGTGAAAAATATTCCAGTGGCGCTTTTGATTTACCCACAAAATGGTTGAATTGCTTGTTTCTATGAACTGAGTTCGCCAATAATGTGAAGGATGCCAGTATTTTCATCCTATTGTAGATTGCTTAGATCTCGATATGCCAAAAGTAATCGCATGAAATATCTGATAAAAGCCGATGTGATGTGTTTGGCTACAACTAGTCGACTACGTCCTCATATAACATATCAAGGACGCACCATCTTCCCAGATTAACCATTCGACTTACCCATGCGGTGTGGGAAGATAGAAGTATTGGGACTGCGTATCCAAGCAATTGATGCCATGGACTCCTTCAGTACAACCTTATGCGAAAAAGAAGTTGCGGTGTGCTGTACAAAGAACTAAGCGTAAGTTCGTTACCTTCTTCTCGAATTTTAGTTAGCCACCTATTGCAAAATTGTTCAATTCGTTGCTTGGCTTAATTTAGTTTGCTCTGATTACATAATGGCACAGCCTGTTAATCATATTGTGGACTGCGCCTATCTATGTGTTTGATACTTACTGTTAAGAATTACCTGTTTGCCTTAACTTAAATATCTACTTGTTTGTTTAACTGCATTGCTGCTGCAACAGCGGGTTACAATGATGTTAATAACTACTTTTCAGCATCCAATTGAAACTCTTTAATTCCTTGTTTGTTTAACTAGTTTGCTGTTATAACTCCTAGTTGAGATGTTTTGCTAACTTCAACTTTTCTGAATCCAATCGGAACTTTAATGTTAAAACAGGTTAGCCCAAGATCAAAGAGCAAGGTCCCCATGGACGTTGCATCATCCCACAGCAGTGGCACCGGCCCAATCGTGCATTATGAATTGCCAACTGCTGATGCTCTAGAGGCTAAACTAGTGGTAAAAAGAGATTCTGCTTCTGCACTTAGAGATGAAGTTGACATGTTGACGAAGCAAACAACACAATCACAAGAAATACTCAAGACAACCATTAAATATTTGGTGGATTTCAAAACGAAGCAAGCTGAGACTGACCAGATTGTTAAGGTCCTAAAGGAAAAAAGGAAATTAAATTCCTACTTGGTAAATCATAGGTGAAATGTTCTTTCCATAGTTGAATAACCTTTGTGTTGTGTGTTCATGTAATTAATCAAACCATTTGTTTTAGAGATCATGTAATAATTGTTTTTTTGTTTTTTGTTTGTAATTTTATTTGAGCACAAGTCTGTATTAATTGATAAGACTCGGAGACATTTCATTTGGATTGCTGTGCTAGACCTACAAATATGCCAATTGGGCTGAATGTGCATTCAGCAATAGTAGTAGTATAGATGGACCATAAGTGGCACGCATCGGAAAGGGCAAAGATGCTGGCTAAAAAAAGGATGCTGTTGTAGCCAAAAAAAGTACAGCGGCCTGGCATGTGTATGTTAGTTGATATTATTGATCCATATACTCTATAAGTGTTTATATGTACATTAGTTCTGTACATACTTGGTTGATTGACTCGGTATTTGAATCTTGATACATAAACTTGTACATATCTAAATGGGAGTACACATTATGCTGCGTGTGACATTTGAGTTGGACATGAAGTGTTCCAAATATTCGAATTCACCTTAAACTGGATTCTAGTTTCTGAATTTGTGTATCGACATTTGTAAACCATATTCATATATGACAGCGGAATACATCTTTGTCGTCCTTTTGAAGATATATAAAAACACATAGAATGATTTATAAAGATTCATATAGGAATACAAAATGGATTCGAATTTAGTTGCTAGGGTAAACGTGGATGCTTATTGTCCCAAAATTTGAAAGAAGCAACAAAATGTCCACTCCCACGTCGGCTGCCCGATGCCAAGTGTTTGGGAGATGGAAATTACTGTCTACCCATTACACGGACAATCCATCGGCCCGATTTCCACTGCTCTAAATAGGGGTAGGTTAGTAACTTCAATTAGACGTGACACGACCGCCTCTGAGCCCATTCCAACACGGTGGGCGTCAAACATGGGAGCCAAAACACATTTGATTCAAGCTCATCCGAAAGACCTCTGTTTCTCCCTCCATTCCCCATTGATACACGGTGGGCGGCAAAACAAACTCGACTCGACCGAAATCGATGTAGGCCAATATTTTCAATAGGGGCAGGTTTGTAACTTCACTCAGACGTGACACAACCGCCCTACCTGTTAGCCCCGTTCATACACCGTGGGCACCCCCCTTTACTTGCCGAAGCACTTCTTGGATCTGTCAATTATGCTATGGCCGGAGTCCATGGGCCCCAAACACCCTCTTCTCGCCCGAAATCGCTCTGGGCAAATATTGGCGAGATGCGAGATAACCGTCCTATCCCCAACCGACGAGACGTCCAAATTTTAAGCAGGGCTAAGTTCAGTAACTTTCCCATATTTCAGACGGTAGCGTCCCAAAAACATGGTTCCCGTACCTCTCCTCCATTTTCCCATTCATACACCGTCCGTGCTAGAACACCCCATCCCTACACAAGCCTCCGTCCGCCACCCCATCCATCGCTGCCGTCCTCCACCACATCCGCCATACCATCCTCCACCATGCGGGCGCCTACCAAGACGCGTCGTCCATTTGCTAGAGATGGGCGTTTCTCATCCACGGCGATGGACCAATAGCCTTGCATCGCGTCCTCTCGCTTCATCGGCGCCGTCGTCCTCTTTGCCGGGGCCGCTCACACGACCTTTTCTTCGACCGCAACGGGACTTATCCCCCGATGCACCCGTCTACCGTCGCAGATCTACTTCAACGCCACCGACAGCCATCGCACCCCCGATGCCTACACGGCGCCGCAAGAGAGGTGGTACTTCATATCTCCTCAACTTTTTGATCTCAACTAGAAAATAGATCTTAACTTGGTTACTCTGCTTTCTTTTCACCCCTTAGAACTTAGTTCTTAGTTCGAAGCAAACAATGGATGCTAAATATCATTTCTCCGGTTTGTAGGTCCAAATCTGCCATGGCACAGCCATAATACAGTTTAATTGATCATGCTTAGGGTTTAATTGATCATGTTGGTTCCGTGGTGGTTTCTTTAATAGAAATCGGAGGGGAAACCCTCTTTGCTAAAAAAAATATGCCTAGAGTTTCCCCCTTTTATGATCACTATACGACCAGAATACGTGCTTCGTGTCATAATAACACTGCTCCACCCATCAAGCTAAACAAGCTTAGTTGTTCAAATACGAATATGAAATTATTAAAACAGATTTGTTTAATTGGTCAGCTAAATGTTCCTAAATTAGTTTCGAAAATGCATGTTCGCCGCTCGGGTGTGTATCTCTACAGGGTGCCCACGGTGGGCCGACCCACCCTGGAATTTTGGGTTGTCCTAGTCCCCGATTCCCCTCTATTCTGCTGCGCGCTTCCGATCTCTACTCTCCCACAGCCGCCTGCCTCGCCGGTGACTTGCCGTCCCCGGACGACATGACTCTAGGAGGAGACGCTGGACTAACAGGAGGCCAGGAGCCGCTCGCCCAACAGCGTCACCGCTGCCCAGGCGTGCCGCCGTGCCTACCTTCCCAGTCCGTTCAGGGCTCAGGCGTGCAGCACCCACCAAGCCAACCCGATTTATCCTGAGATACGTCCTAGAGTAAGAAACTTTGCGCTCACGAAAATAATTTTCATAAATCACAGAGAAGAGATTTTGCTCTCATTCTTTCTGAAAAAGATTAATATACAAATTTCAGTCTTTTTCACCAAGATCAAACAACCATCACCCAAGAAGATCCTAAAGGCGTTACTTGGCACAAACACTAATTAAAACATAAAAAAACACAATCATCCCAGTAGCATAATTGTGCTAACACTCAAGAACAGAAAGCAAAAAGCAAAAATAAAATTTATTCATAGGGTTTCCTCCCAACAAGCGCTATAGTTTTACGCCCTTAGCTAGGCATAATATTTCGACGATGCTCACACAACAGATAATAATCGAAACACAAAGAGAGCATCATGAAACATGTGACAAAGACATTTAAGTCTAATATACTTCCTATGCATAGGAATTTTATAGGAAAACAAATTATCAAGGCAAGAAACATCTATCATATGCAAAGGAGAGGAATAAAACATTGAGAATCTCAATATAACGAGAGGAAATTTAATAACATGAAAATTTATACAACCATTTTTTTCCTCTCTCATGATAATTATATGTAGGATCATAATAAAATTCAATAATATAACTATCATATAAAATTTTCTCTTTATGATCCACATGCATGCAAAGTTGACACTCTTCCAAAATAGTGGGATCATCAAATAAAGTCATGACCTCTCCAAACCCACTTTCAATATTATCGAAAACATATTCATCATGAGGCTTAAATAAAATTTCAAGATCATAAGAAACATTATCACCCCAATCATGATCATTGCAATAAGTAGCGGGCATAACAAAACAAGCATCCTCAAGCTTGGGGTTTTGCATATTGTTAGCACAATTGACATTAATAGAATTTATAATAAAATTATTGCAATCATGTTTTTTATTCAAGGAGCTATCATGAATCACTTCATAAATTTCTTCATCACAATTTTCAGATTCACGAATCTCAAGCAAAACTTCGCAAAGATAATCTAGTGCACTCAACTCACTAGCAATTGGTTCATCATGATTGAATCTTTTAAAAAGATTAGCAAGTGGATGGGGATCCATATAAATAGATTATAAGCAAGCAAAGATGCAAGCAAATAGAGATAGCAAACAAGAGATCTGACAAGAAAAAGGCGAACGAAAAAGAGAGCGAATAAAATGGCAAAGTTTTGTGAAGTGGGAGAGAGGAAAACGAGAGGCAAATGGCAAATAATATAAATTGCGAGGAGATGAGATTTGTGATTAGGAACCTGGTTATGTTGAAGATCCTCCTCGGCAATGGCGCCAGAAATTCCCTTGATGATGTTTGCTAAGACTACGTCGGTGTTTCCCCCAAGAGGAGAGGATGATGTAGCACAACAACGGTAGGTATTTCCCTTAGTAATGAAACCAAGGTATCGAACCAGTAGGAGAACCAAGCAACAAAACGTAAACAACCCCTGCACACGAATAACAACCACTCGCAACCCGACGTGTTAAAGGGGTTGTCAATCCCTTTCGGGTAACGGCACCAGAAGGCACGATGATGGGAGAAAATTATAATCGATTGAAATAATAGATCACAAATAAAATAAAGTGCACCAAGATATTTTTGTATTTTGGTTTAATAGATCTGAATAAAAACGCAAAGGAAAAATAGATCGCAAGGCAAATATATGAGAAAGAAGACCTGGGGGCCGTAGGTTTCACTAGTGGCTTCTCTCGAGAAAAATAGCAAACGGTGGGTAAACAAATTACTGTTGGGAAATTGATAGAACTTCAAATAATCATGATGATATCCAGGCAATGATCATTACATAGGCATCACGTCCAAGATTAGTAGACCGACTCTTGCCTGCATCTACTACTATTACTCCACACATCGACCGCTATCCAACATGCATCTAGTGTATTAAGTTCTTGGAAAAACAGAATAATGCAATAAGAACAATGACATGATGTAGACAAGATCCGTTTATCTATATGGCGGTAGATATAGATCTCGTCTTTTTATCCTTAGTAGCAATGATACATACGTGTCGGTTCCCTTTCTGTCACTGGGATCAAGCACCGTCAGATCGAACCCACTACCGGGCACCTCTTCCCATTGCAAAATAAATAGATCAAGTTGGCCCAACAAAACCCAAATATGGGAGAAGAAATACGAAGCTATAAGAGATCATGAATATAAGAGATCAAAGAAACTCAAATAACTTTCATGGATATAAAAATATATAAGTGATCATAAACTCGAAGTTCATCAGATCCCAACAAACACACCGCAAAAAGAGTTACATCATATGGATCTCCAAGAGACCATTGTGTTGAGAATTTAGCGAGAGAGACGAAGCCATCTAGCTACTAACTACGGACCCGAAGGTCTACAATGAACTACTCACGCATCATCGGAGAGGCTCCAATGGAAGTAGTGAACCCCTCTGTGATGGTATCTAGATTGGATCTGGTGGTTCTGGACTCTGCAGCAGCTGGATGAATATTTGGTCGACTCCCCTAGGGTTTGTGGATTTTTGGGGGTATTTATAGAGCAAAGAGGCGGTCCGGGGGGCACCCGAGGTGGGCACAACCCACCAGGGCGCGCCTGGGCCTCCTGGCGCGCCTGGTGGATTGTGCCCCCTCGGGGCACCCCCCAGGTGCAACCAGGGCCCATTGCCTTCCTTCTAGCCCATAAAAAATCATCATGGAGTTTCGTGGCATTTGGACTCCGTTTGATATTGATTTCCTGTGACGTAAAAAACATGGAAAAAACAACAACTGGTACTTGGCATTATGTCAATAGGTTAGTCCCAAAAATGATATAAAATGACTATAAAATGATTATAAAACACCCAAGATTCATAATAAAATAGCATGGAACAATAAAAAATTATAGATACGTTGGAGACATATCAGTGGCCTCGCCCCTTGCTGGGCTCGTCTGCCCGACAAGGGAGGCCCTTCTCTTGCCGATATCTTGCTCCTCTGGCTCGATCTTGGTCCCTCTGGGTTGCATGTTGGTTCTTCAAATCTCTTGGTTCTTCAATCTCTAACTTAAGCTGGTGCTTCAATCTTGATCTTGTGCCTGTGCACAGTTGGGCAACAGACCCAGGGTTTGTTGCACCGACAGAAGCCCCCGGGCCTGCCCCGAACGCGTTGCTGAGCCGTCGTCGGGGTAGGGCCTAATAAGTGCACAGGCAGGATCGCTGAGGGAGTCCTGGATTAGGGGGTCTCCGGACAGCCGGACTATATCCTTTGGCCGGACTGTTGGACTATGAAGATACAAGATTGAAGACTTCGTCCCATGGCCGGATGGGACTCTCCTTGGCGTGGAAGGCAAGCTTGGCAATACGGATATGTAGATCTCCTCCTTTGTAACCGACTCTGTGTAACCCTAGCCCCCTCCGGTGTCTATATAAACCACATGGGTTAGTCCGTAGGACAAGAACAATCATACCTAGGCTAGCTTCTAGGGTTTAGCCTCTACGATCTCGTGGTAGATCAACTCTTGTAATACTCACATCATCAAGATTAATCAAGCAGGAAGTAGGGTATTACCTCCACCGAGAGGGCCCGAACCTGGGTAAACATTGTGTCCCCCGCCTCCTGTTACCATCCGCCTTAGACCCACAGTTCAGGACCCCCTACCCGAGATCCGCTGGTTTTGACACCGACATTGGTGCTTTCACTGAGAGTTCCACTGTGTCGTCACCATAAGGCCTGATGGCTCCTTCAATCATCGGTAACGATGCGGTCTAGGGTGAGGTCTTCCTCCCCGGACAGATCTTCATATTCGGCAACCGCTTTCTGAGCTAATTAAGCTTGGCCATCTGGAGCAGATCGAAAGTTACGCCCCTGGCCACCAGGTCAGGTTCGGAAATTTGAACAACACTGCCGACATCCGCAGAGATTTGGTCTTCGACGGATTTGAGTCCATGTTAGGTGTGCCGCACGATCACGACGAGCATGATCTAGCTCTGCTGTCGGACAGTGTTCGGGAGATTACACCTGCAACTACTCCGGCCCTCGGTCCGGAGCAAATTGCGCCATCCGAGGCCGCACTCTCAGCGGCGATAGAGCCAGATGCTGACTTCACCCCTTACGAGAGCCGCGTTGCCGAACCACGGTCTCCGGCCACGAACTCTGAGCCGCCTTCGTCCGTGCCTATCGAATCCGATTGGGCGCCGATCATGGAGTTTACCTCTGCAGATATCTTTCAGCACTCGCCTTTTGGCGACGTGCTGAATTCGTTAAGGTCTCTCTCCCTCTCAGGAGAACCTTGGCCGAACTATGTCCGGCTAGAATGGGATGCGGACGACGAAGAAATTCGCTGCCCACCCACCACCCACTTAGTAGCCACTTTCGATGATTTAACCGACATGCTCGACTTCGACTCCGAAGACATCGACAGTATGGACGACGATGCAGCAGACGAACAGGAACCACCGCCCAAAGGGCGCTGGACAGCCACTTCATCACATGACATATACATGGTAGATACACCCAAAGAAAGCAATGATGAGGAGCGGAAAGAAGCAGCGAAGAACAGCTCCATCAAGAAGCAAACAAAGCGTCGACGTAGGCGCCGCTCCAAATCCCGCCTCGGCAAAAACAGCGATATCAGCGAAAGAAAATAACACCCGATCGACTCGGAGAAGCGACGACCACAGCGACCAGCGGAAGAGCGATGAAGCTGCAAGCGGCGAACATAATACGGATCCGATGTCCGAACACGGCGATGCCAAGGATAAAGCTCATCAACCTCCCTCCGAGGAGGAAAACAGTCCGGACAAAGATGTACACATCATCCCGGAAAGGCACTTAGAACAAGAGAACCTCCGCAGAAGGCTTATTGCCACAACAAGGATTCTAAATAAGCAGAAGCAAAGGCTTAAGGCCGCACAAAATACGCTCAACAGCAGATGGAACAAAGTGCTCGATGACGAAGAAAAGTATGGTGGAAGTTACCACACAAAGAGCTATCCAAAGCGCAAGCTATTGCCCGAATTCGACGACGAGGCCTTAGAGCGCACACAGCCGAAAAATAAAATGGCCAACCGGTCGGATCGACCACCTCGTGGCCGCGATAGAGCGGCTAACAAGGCCGCACATAAGTCAACACACGATCTACGTGAGGATTTGCGCCAAAAATCCAGTATGAGCATATCCATCTATAGATCTAGGAAGCGCGCTACAGCAAAAAATCAGAACCGAATACTACAACCGTCCTAACACCATGATACATCTAAATACAGGGGTGCCGCACACCCCCTATGTTTCACCGATGAGGTGCTGGACCACGAATTTCCAGAAGGATTCAAACCAGTGAACATAGAAATGCTGACGGGACCATAGACCACAGGGTCTGGATTGAGGACTTTATCCTCCATATCCATATGGCTGGTGGAGACGATCTCCACGCTATCAAGTACTTGCCCCTCAATCTTAAAGGACCAGCTCGGCACTGGCTGAAAAGCCTCCCCGAAAACTCTATTGGAAGTTGGGAGGATCTCAAGGATGCTTTTCGGGCTAATTTTCAAGGGACCCATGTCCAACCTCCGGATGCAGACGATTTAAGTCATATAATTCAACAACCCGGAGAGTCAGACCGAAAGCTTTGGAACAGGTTTCTCACTAAGAAGAACCAAATCGTCGACTGCCTGGACGCCGGAGCCTTAGCAGCTTTCAAGCACAGCATCCTAGATGAATGGCTTGTCAGACACCTCGGCCAAGAAAAACCGAGAACAATGGCAGCCCTGACAAGCCTCATGACCCGCTTTTGTGCGGGCGAAGATAGCTGGTGAGCGCGCAGTAGCACCAGCGACCCAAGCACATCCGAAGTCAGGGATGGCAATGGAAAACCACGACACAGTAAAAGCAAGCGTCAAAATACAGAAGACAACCCAGATAATACGACGGTAAATGCCGGATTCAGAGGCTCTCGACCAGGTCAGCGGAAAAAGCCTGCCAAAGGTAGCAGGGATGGACCGTCCAGCCTAAACAAGATTCTAGACAAACTATGGCACCCCCGAAAAACCTGCAAATCACACCCACAGAGAATGCTGGGTCTTCAAGCAGGCCGGTAAGCTAAACGCCGAACACAAGGGGAGGGAGACACCAAGTGAAGACGAGGACGAACCAAGCCAGCAAAGCACTCGGGGATAGAAAAAAATTCCCACCAGAGGTTAAAACAGTAAACATGATCCACGTGACGAAAAGGAGAAGCAAACATGCACTCCGAGACACAAGCGCCATAGAGCCCGTCACCCCTAAGTTCAACCCCTGGTTGGCCTGCCCGGTCACTTTTTATCGCGGGGATCACCCGACAAGCATCTGACACGAAGGACTAGCGGTGTTGGTGTTAGACCCAATAATAAATGGATACCATCTCACACGAGTCCTTATGGACGGCGGCAGTAGTCTAAACCTGATATATCAGGACACAGTCCGCAAAATGGGGATAGACCCAACAAAAATCAGCCACAGTAATACTTCCTTCAAGGGAGTAATACCAGGCCCAGAGGCCCGCTGCACGAGCTCTTTATTACTAGAGGTTGTATTCGGTTCTCCCGACAACTTCCGAAGCGAAAAGTTAACCTTCGCATCGCTCCATTCTGAAGTGGCTATCAAACACTACTCGGAAGAGCGGCTTTCGCTCGATTTAATGCAATACCGCATTACGCTTCTCTCGAGCTTAAGATGCCCGGTCCACGTGGCATCATAAGCATTAGCGGAAACGTTGAACGTTCCTTACAAGCGGAAGAATGTGCGACGGCTTTAATAGACGAACACTAAATGGCCCCTCCAACCAGAATAAAGGATCGGTCGTCAAGACCGCGGATACGGTTAGACGAGTCTGGCGCATTACTAGCTATAACAGCTTGGATAAACCCGAGGTTGGTTTGATGGTTATACCCCCATAGACGGCACCAGGGGCTTCCCACGTGTAATCAGGGCTAGTTCGGCTCAACTTGACTTATCTTGAATTCTAATGGATTATTGAGAATAACCAATTTTTTGGCACGACAACTTTCACCTAAGTTCTTCTCTTTTACAGATGACAATCGCGCCACACCCGTCCGAGGACCACGGCTGCAACAGACACGGTAGCGGGCGTGCAGCGAGAACCCGCTCAAAGGTTTCCTTTTAGATTAAGACCCTGCGTAAACCTTTTTTACTTTCTCTTGTTGTTCACATCCTCCGGATACTTAACATAACCGAGAAGGATGCTGACGTTATTGGCATTTCGCCACGTCAGATCATTACACGTACCTGGACACTCGGGGTTCATTATCAAGGGCATTGCTCCGCCCGTCATATGTTTTAAAGACCGAATACCTTAGGGAGTGTTCGGCGTCGCGAGTTTGGCCTTATATGCATCAGCTCCGAATCATGTCTTTAGTCAAATGTTGGGTTTGCCTGGCTCCCGTGTTTTGCTACCTTACGTTCCTCTCTATCGGCTAAGGTGGCACCGGGAGAACTACTGCGATTGTGCCCTGGTTCATCCGGATGAGCACCTCGATGAAAGCGGCTGATTTGTCATGATAAGCGAGACTGGTCAACCACTTTCGATGACTTAGTGGAATCTTGGGATTCCTCCGCATTAACGAAGGGCGTTTCGGTCATGTCGTCTGCGCCCGTATTCGGACGGCGGAGGTACCGAGGGCTATATAGTAGTTCCACCGTCAAACTCCTATGGCTAAGTGAAAGTGTTAAAGCAATATAGTCTGATTGCCTTGTTCGCTGCGCTACCACCTCCTTAATGGACCAAGACGTTGGATCAAGTGTGAATACGTGTTTTTTGCAAACACCCGCGCATTATATGCGTGGGGGCTGAAGCCAACGACTGCAAACTTTCAGGTTATATACATATATACATAAACGGCCGCACAGGAGGCATCATAATACTTCCAGGAAAAAGTATAAACACTGCCTTTATAATTCAATAAAACATTGTTTTTACAATAAGAATACATGTCACTATAACATAATATTCTTCGAGCACTGAGCCTCTATTGAACGAGCGCCTTCAAGGACTTCTTCAAAGTAGTGCTCGGCAGATACTTGGCCTACGGCCGAGCTCTGGGTTGCAATAGCGGTGGCCTCCATCTCTGCCCAGTATGTCTTGACACGGGCAAGTGCCATCCACGCACCCTCTATGCACGCCGACCTCTTCATAGCGTCGATGTGCGGCACAACACCAAGGAACTATTGCACTAAACTAAAATAACTATTCGGCCTTGGCCCTTCCGGCCACAGATGATCCACAACAGACCCCATGGCAAGCCCAGACAACCTATGGAGCTCGGACCACTCGGCCATTCACTCATTCAACAACAGCGGACGCACTGGGCCATCGAACTGTGACCAGAACGGCCTTTCCACTTCATGATCTTTTTGATCCTTGAAGTATTCGGCCGCATCAGGGGTACTGGCTGCCAAATCCACGTATGCGTCTGCAGAACTCCATAGTTCATCAAGAGGGCATGCCGGATCTCAAACTTAAATCGCAACAAAAGGGCTTCCCACCGCGATATCTCGACTTGCGCAGCTCCTCCTTCGCCCCTCTGATTTTAGAGCGGGCTTCCTTGATGCTACCATGGCCTTCTCCAGGTCCGTCGCCTTCGCTCAGCTTTCTTTTTCAAGAAGCTGGTAACGGTCGCCAGCAGCTTTCAACTCAACGGCCATCTTGGCCATTTTTTCCTTGCTTTGGCAATGCGCAGCCTGTTCGGCTCCCAGCTCTTCGACCGCCTTTAGAGCGGCCGCATCACTATTCCTGGCTTGTTCCTTGGCTCGGGCAAGTTCCGCCCGAAGGGTGTCCACGCCGGCAGCTCGATCTGCAGTCACACATATTAAAAATACTAGCATCATGCTCCTCTTACTTTGTGTTGATCACCGGGAAATCACATACCCTGTGCCTCGTCGAGCCGCTTGTTGACAAGAACGATTTCGGCATCTGCCCCATCAAGTTGCCGCTTCAGCTCGGCAAACTCACCAGTCCGGCTAGCCACCGGACCCTCCTCCACCTGCACATGAAGGCGGACTGATTATTACCTAGGACTATGATCCTCTGTTCACCGCCGTTCTCGACGGCAACCAGAGTCTCAGGAGCTAGTATCTGCATAGGGCACACCTAACATGTGCGGTACTATAAAAAACACACACTATTTCACGTACCTCAAAGCCTTTCAGCAGACTCATAAAAGCTTCATGCAACCCGCTTTCGGTGGATGAAATCCTCTAAATCACCATACCCATTAGCGTCTGATCGCTTACGAGATAACCGCTTGCTCGGAAGATCCTTGAGTCGTCCGATCGCTGCCGACGGTTCCGGACTCTTTACATCGCTCTCCTTAGGGCGAATCTGAGGACTTGGTGGCGAGGATTACCCTCTGGCCTTGGTGGATCAGCAGAAACCCTTCGCGACAATACTTCAGCGTCGCCCGCCTCATGAGGCGGGGTGGCATGGGGAGGTGTTTCGCTCTCCATCATCTCCGGAAGAAGATCCCCTGAAGAAGAACTCTGTAGAGAAGGGCTATGATCCGAACTATAAGATATATGCTTCGGTTATTGTCCTCAGAGGTAAAACATGATATTTTTACTATTAAGTACCTTTTTTACTTACAGCTCGGTGGAGGGCTGATCCCCTTGCGGGCACTGTGCGGCAAGGGTATCGTCTGAGGCAGGACCCTCTGGCGAAGATTTCTTCCCCCATTTGGAAACCTTTGTTTCCGGTTCTTCAGAGGTGGTCCTCTTCCTTCCTTGGGGAGAGGAAATTTCAGATCCTTCTCCCCGGTTATTCTCCTTCGCGGAGGCGCTAATTCCCCCGGTTTGGATGAATAATGAGTGAGGACCGCTTTCAGCCTCTTTATTCCCCCTTTATCTTCCCCTGAGGGCACCCGATAAGGCGCCGACTCGAGCATTTTGGCCAGTACTGGATTTGCTGAGCCTTCGAGAAGGGGGGCCGAACACCTGATCATCTTCGCCTTTGTTACCCAGTCCTGGTCAAACAACGGCTTTTCAGAATGAAGTTGTGATAAATAAAAAGATAGTGTATTCAGCCACAGGATTACTTACATGGGTATTTGGACGATTGCAGCTCAGACCCACAGCCCCGATGGTGTCCGGACACCTTATTTGTGGTCCGAAGAACAATTTGTACTTCTCTTAGAGCGTCATGCTGAGGAAGTGCTGAATAGCTCGCGGTCCTTCCGGGTTGAACTCCCACATACGAAGGGTTCGACGTTTGCAAGGCAGGACCTGACGAACTAGCATGACTTGCAGTACCGTGACCAGGCCGACATCTCTCTCGAGGAGATCTCGGATGCGACTCTGCAATATCGGCACATCATTTACTGGCCGCCAGTCCAGCCCTTGTTGATCCATGGCGTCGGTTGTGGTGGGGAGCTCGGCGAAAGGCGGCCACCACTTGGTACCCGGGGGCTGTGATATAAAACCACTCCGTTGCCATAAAGCTGGACACCTCCGGGAAGGAACCCTTTGGCCATGGAACATCGGCGCCTTTGTTTATTATGGCACCTCCGCACTCTGCGTGTCGCCCCTCAATCATCTTCGGTGTCACATTGAATGTTTTGAGCCACATGCCGAAGTGTGGGGTAATGGAGGAAGACTTCACACTGACGATGAGCGGCGAGATGTGAAGGATGGAATCGAGGGCAGTCATGGAAATCCAGCCCGTAATAGAACATGAGCCCCTAACAAAGGGATCTAGAGCAAGGCCTAGCCCTTGGAGGAAGTGAGAGATGAATACAACGCTCACGCCGGGTTGAGTGGGGATGACCTGCTCTCGGCGAGCAACCTGTCTTGAATTTCGCCGGTCAAATACAGGCCTCTCTTAGCTTCTTGATGTCTTCCTCAGTGATGAGGAAGGCATCCACCGACATGAAGGTTGGATCCGGACATGGTTGAAGGTTGAGCGCTGACCTGAGCCTGGGGTGTTGGAATTCGAGGTGGGGGAAGGAGTCGATTGGGTGCAAGAAGAAAAAGGACAGACCTTGGCCTCTTTATAAAGGGGATGAATATCAAGCGTCCTCCACGTGGCCGTTTGGGACTTGCCTAAAAACGAGGAGTCATACCAACGAGCACGATTGGGTTACCCACATCCGTATTGATGAGGATACCGTAATAAGGGGGACACGATCTCTGCTTCGACAAGACGTGCCAATAAAATCGCCTCGCAAAACGTGCGGTGGCAGGCCGGTTGAGAAAGACGGTTCATCATGGCCAGACCGCGGCAATACGTCACATTATGAAAAACGGTCGGCAGATTAGATGTGTGGAAATATTATTCTCTCTACGGTGGTATGTGAAATTTGTTTTGCAGAGCCGGACACTATCCTTGTGTTCAAAATCTTCTATGGAGTATTCGGAGGAAGAACCCTCCTTGCAATGCCGAAGACAATCTGCGTGCGGACTCATCGTCATTGAAGCCTGGTTCGAGAGCTCTTGAGGAGTCTGGATTGGGGATCTCCGGACAACCGGACTATATCCTTTGGCCGGACAATTGGACTATGAAGATACAAGATTGAAGACTTCGTCCCGTGTCCGGATGGGACTCTCCTTGGCGTGGAAGGAAAGCTTGGCAATACGGATATTCAGATCTCCTCCTTTGTAACCGACTCTGTGTAACCCTGGCCCCCTCCGGTGTCTATATAAACCAGAGGGGTTAGTCCGTAGGACAAGAACAATCATACCATAGGCTAGCTTCTAGGGTTTAGCATATACGATCTCGTGGTAGATCAACTCTTGTAATACTCACATCATCAAGATCAATCAAGCAGGAAGTAGGGTATTACCTCCATCGAGAGGGCCCGAACCTGGGTAAACATTGTGTCCCCCGCCTCCTGTTACCATCCGCCTTAGACGCACAGTTCGGGACCCCCTACCCGAGATCCGCCGGTTTTGACACCGACAACCGCTGAAGGGGTTAGCCCCTTAAGGTTTCCATTGCTGCTTCATTAGTCTTGATTTCGGGTCAGTTTCCGATTTCCCCGCGCGTGGTGTAAAGCCAATAATGGTGGGGCCGCTCCAGCGATGGCTCGTGAATGACTTTAACTCACGGGGTGGAAACTGCCAATTTACTCTTCCCACAGCGCACCCTTATCCTTGGCCACGTATGCTGCATGCATCGCGCGGGGTAGGTAACGGAGGCGCGTGGCGTGGGAGAGCATCAAGGTGAGGGTCCGCCCGCCTTGAATTGGCGGAGGACGGCGGTGGTCACCCGTTGATGGAGTAGTTGCCCTTCCCCGCCCGACCTATAAAAGGGAGGGGCGGAGGAGGGTGGAGTCATCCATATTTGCACCCTCCTTCTTCTTCCCTTGTTCAATGCTTCCGCCATTGGTGCTGAAGAGAAGAGCCTGGGGCCAGCCCCCGGGCTCCTGTTTGGGGCTATTGTTGCCCCATGCTGGTGCTAGCTCTCAGGGAGTGAGCCTGGTCCTTGGCGTGGAGAATCTCTTGGTTTCTTCGAGGCTCGGTCGGGAGGAGGGGCTGGAGATCGTTGTTAATCCCAGCATTGCTCCTCCCGGAGGTCTTGGGGCTGTTGTCGACGAGAGGCGCGCCTTCCTGCCCACCAAGGAGGGGAGCGGCGTGCTTCAGGCCCTCCGGCTGTTCCGGCTGCTTGTTATTTCTCCGCTGGAGGCATCAGACCAGAGTCTTGGTACTTCCCTGGAGCAGCGGTGGAGAGGAGAATGCGGGGGAAGGCGGAGAAGGTGGGTGGCAGGGGGTCAGGTCAGAGTACGATGGCGTGGATGCCTTCACCTCCGACTGTCGACCTGCCGCCTCGTCTTTCCGCTCTTCTCCTCCCTCCCCGGCTCCATCATCACCAGCCTCTTCGGGTGATAGCCGGGGAGGGATGTTCTCTTGGTGCCTTCTCCTTGCCTCCAGCAGTCTTCTGGCCGAGCTTTGGTGGATGACTCCACCGACGCTCTAGCCGGGGCTTCTTGCTGGCTCTGGAGGTGGCGACAGAAGGCATCGTCTCGTCCCCCGCACTCCTCCTTCACAGACTCGCCACTCCTGGTCTTGTGAGGCCGTGCCCGATGGGCCCTGACGGGACCGGGGTGGGCTCCTGCTTGGGTGCTTCTTTTCTCATCTTTTCCTCCTTCCGCCGTAGTGCCTGAAGGAGGGAAACCGAAAAGAGGGGATTACGGGGCACTTATCTTTTTCAATCTTAAACTTGTAGGCAATCGCCAAATTTTAATTCAAATAATGTAATCTCTCGAGTCCATTCTTGTGTTCTGTAATGCTTGTACTTGTGTTAGCATATGAATGAAAAATATGTGCCTTGACGGGAACCCGTGCATGTGTATATCCATGCAGAGGCGGAGTGCCTCTTTAATAAAAATAAATGAGTTTTCCCCGGTAGGATATCCTGCCGGCACCCTCTTTGTCTGCCGGAGAACTACGTCTGCCGGGGAACAGACAGAGGGGCCAGCCCCCACAAGCTCCTTTTTGCCAAAGGCTACTACGACCGTCCTGACTGAAGCAACGTTCGAGTCATGGATGGGAGCACCTAAGTTGAAAGAGAGGCGAGATTTTCTTGTCCAAAGTTATAGCCTTACAGAACACTAATGGACAAGAGGTAAAACTTATCTGTTTGGCTTTGTAAAATTGCAGTGCCGTGCAATCTTCTCCATGAATGGAACCTGCAACTCCATGTAGATGAGAATGGAACCTGCAACTCCATGTAAGGGCCTTCATGTATGGAACCTGCAACTCCATGTAGATGAGAATGAATGCCGGATGCAATCCTATCTATATGCATATGCCAATTCTCATGAAATGCTTATGCAGTGATCTGGGTGTGCTCGTGCATGCATGAAATCTTAGTTGGGGCCCCCTACAACGCGTATTTATTTTCTCTTGCATGGGGTCATCGCCCCGACTTTGTACAAGGGGTTACATGCAGCTGAGGCAAGGCATGTACAAAAGGGTGGCTGCCAGGCAGTGCTCGGCAGCCTCGCGCCTTATGGGTAGTACTTATAGAGATGCTCAATATTCCATGAGTTTTGCAACTGAGTGCCATCCCCGGTCTCCAGACGGACTGCACCAGGTTTGGTGACTCGTACCACCCGTTAAGGGCCTTCCCACTTTGGTGACAACTTGTTTGTACCCTTGGCGGACTGAACACGCCAAGGACAAGGTCACCTTCCTCAAAATACCGGGCGTGAACCCTGCGGCTATGATAGCAGCGCAGGGCTTGCCGGTAGCTTGCATTACGCGTAGCAGCCCAGAGACGGTTCTCCTCGAGTAGCACAGCGTCGTCACGCCTGTGCTGATGTTTCGCTACTTCATCGTTGGCAAGCACTCGAGGGGACCCGTAAATGAGTTCCGTCGGGATAACTTCTTCTGCCCCATAGACCAGGGAGAAGGGATTCTGCCCGGTAGCTCGGTTAGGTGTCGTTCTGAGGGACCAGAGAACTACCGACAACTCCTCGGTCCACCGCCTGCCGTGCTTCTGCAGCGTATCGAAAGTTCTTGTCTTGAGTCCATGAAACACTTCATCGTTCACCCTCTTAGCTTGTCCATTTCTCCGGGGGTGCCACAGAAGCGAATGGGATCTTGCATCCAAGGGCATGAACATATTGCATGAAGGTGTGGCTCGTGAACTGGGTGTCGTTGTCAGTGATGATCCTTGCCGGAACTCCGAAACGACACACCAATTCTTTCAAGAACTTCATAGGTGATTGAGCAGTCACCTTTCTCTTGGCAGTCACTTCCGGCCGCTTTGTAAACTTGTCGATGGCAACGAACAAGAATTCAAAGCCCCGATTGGTCGGGGGAAGGGGCCGAGGATATCGAGCCCCCAGACCGAAAATGGCCATGATAGAGGATTGTCTGAAGGGCTTGGGCTGGCAGGTGTGTTCTCTTGGAATGGAACTGGTAGGCTTCACATGTCGTGACAAGCTCAACTGCATCTTGGAGGGATATGGGCCACTAGAATCCTTGCCGGAATGCTTTCCCAACTAATGCCCTTGATCCAATATGTGAGCCACACATTCCTTCGTGAATCTCAGCCAGCAGTTCCTTTCCATCCTCCCGGCAGACACACTTCAATTTCACACCATTGGGCCGCTTTCTGTATAGAGTGTCATCGACAAAATGATACATACTCGCCCTCCGGGCAAATTTCTCAGCTTCGTCTTAGTCGCCAGGGAGTTCTTCTGTTTGGAGGAAGTGAACAATGTGCCTTTCCCAAGTTGGAGCATGGGGCTCGGCAACGAGGACTAGCGGCACCTCCTCTACCGCGGGAGCACCAGCCTCGTTCGGGGGGCCCATAGGCCCGGCTGGAGGGGGTGGTCCAGCAGGCTGTGAGGAGTTGTTTCCGGCAGGGTCTCTGCCGGGAGCGGATGGCTCGACCCGGAGAGGCTTAACATAGTCCAACTTTCTCCTTTTCCGGGCCATTGTGGCTGGTGATACGGAGGGCTGAGAGAGATGGAGAGTAAAAGTTCCTGGTTCCACTGGAAGCTTCTGTGCAGCACACTTTGACAGGTGATCAACTATGCTATTTTCCGCATGGGGTACGTGCTCTGTTTACAATCCATCAAAGTGCTCCTCCAGTCTCCTCACTTCCTCGACGTATACTTCCATCAATGGGCTTTGATAATCCTTGTTGACTTGTCTCAGCACAAGCTCTGAATGTACTTGAACGATCAACTTCTTAATTCCCAATTCTGCTGCAATCCTAAGACCGGCAAGGAGTCCTTCATACTCAGCTGTATTGTCGGCGGCTTCTTCCTGGCAAATTGCATTTGGACGACGTACTTCAAATGCTCCCGGAGCTGCGAAATCGCCAGGTTGTCGGTGTCAAAACCGGCGGATCTCGGGTAAGGGTCCCGAACTGTGCGTCTAGGCGGATGGTAACGGAGACAAGGGAAGCGATGTTTTACCCAGGTTCGGGCCCTCTTGATGGAGGTAAAACCCTACTCCTTCTTGATTAATATTGATGATATGGGTAGTACAAGAGTAGATCTACCACGAGATCAAAGAGGCTAAACCCTAGAAGCTAGCCTATGGTATGATTGTTGTTCGTCCTACGGACTAAAACCCTCCGGTTTATATAGACACCGGAGAGGGCTAGGGTTACACAGAGTCGGTTACAATGGGAGGAGATCTACATATCCATATCGCCAAGCTTGCCTTCCACGCCAAGGAAAGTCCCATCCGGACACGGGACGAAGTCTTCAAGCTTGTATCTTCATAGTCCAGGAGTCCGGCGAAAGGTTATAGTCCGGCCATCCGGAAACCCCCTAATCGAGGACTCCCTCAGTAGCCCCCAAACCAGGCTTCAATGACGATGAGTCCGGCACGCAGATTGTCTTCGGAATTGCAAGGCGGGTTCTTCTCCAAATTTTGTGTACCTGTTGAATAATGTCCGGCTTCTCGTGAATATTGCGCTCCTTGGCTTCCACGCCCAATAATGGCCGTCTTCCACGTGTCAAACGAATACGAAAAGCAAGGGTGTTTTTACATTTACCCCCCTAGCTGCGCAAATGAGCTGCCTATAAAAGAGATGAGGATTTAGATCCGAATCACACCATCTTCCCTTCGCGAGCATTCATCGGAGCGCATCCGACAGCGATCCATTCCATCATGGCTGGTCGGCGCAGCTCCTCCTCTCGCCCTCCATCCCTCAGCACTGGAGGTTGGGAGATGTTCCATCCCGCACAGCGAGCTAGTGGCGCTCCAAACCAAGGATTCCTTCCCCAGCCTTCATGGTCCCGATTCGAGCGGACTTGCCACCTATAATGGCGGAGAGCAAGCGGAGGCGTCCCGATCCCTCAATGGAAGCGGGTATGCCTTGTCCCTTATATGATAAGAGGGCTCGGATTTCCAATTCATCCGTTTATCAAGGGCTCCTAGAGTTCTCTGACCTCGATTGCACAACCTTACGCCTGCCTCCATATTGCATATTGTGGGCTTCGTAGCCCTTTGCGAGCTGTTCTTGGGCGTCGAGGCTCATTTTGCGCTGTGGAAGAAGCTGTTCTACCTTGTGCCCTGTTCTCAGGAGGGGTCGATATATCAAGTGGGCGGAGCCGAACTGTGGCGCATCGCCGGGATGGGATATCTATCCGGAACCCCGAGGAAGGCGTCCGAAGACTGGCCTTCAGAATGGTTTTATATAGAAGATATCCCCTTGCCGAACCCTGTTCGGATCGGCCTCCCCGAGTTCAATAACGCTCCTTTGAAGAAGCGCCTAAGCTGGGGTCCATGGAGCCCTCAGAGGGAAAATGACAAGGACGTCCTTTACCTGATGAGCCGGATAAGGTTATTAGCTCATTCCGGACTGACCATGATTGGGGTCATGGCCACATGCATTATCACGGGGGTGCAGCCGCTTGACATATAGAGGCCACCCATGTGGGATTTCAGCGGGGAGGATGATGCCACCAGCTGCGGCCGTAAGGGCCCGGGATCGGTTGCCGCTCTGACGAAGATCTTGTCCGCATTGTACAAGCTAGAAGAGGAGGAGTTCCTCCACGTCAATCCACAGGGCGGATTTTCTATGAACAATCCTCCAAGCTGGGTAAGCGGACACTTATTTTTGCCCATCCATTCCATATTCCCATAGTTAAGTACCTTATCTCGTGATTTCGACGCAGGAATTACGCCGGGCCATAAAGGATATAAACAGCCCTCCTCCACAACCCTAGGATACGGAACGGTCCCTCGATCCGGCCTCCCAAGAGGATCCGGACATATTTGTGGAGCTGATCGATGGGGTATTTCACCAACTGAGCATCGATAATGCCTTGGTGGCTATTACAACCGATTATCCTGGACTGCTCCACGCCTCACAAGTAATCGAGACCGAAGTCCTAATACTTCGAAGATGGTACATCCGTGCTTATTTTTGATCACCGTATACCAATGGTGTTTCGCAGGGTAGGATCTCGAGGCGGAATGCCGAGCCTGCGGCGACTAGCCAACAGGGGACCGCGTGGGTAGGCTAAAGAGACCATGATCCGGGTCGAGGCACCGCGCGCCTTGATAGTAGCGTTGCCTTATTCCAAGGTATTATTCTTCGATGCATACTAACGCCCGTGCTCTCCTTTTTTAGGAAAAGAGGGCTCGCCCGAGACTATATCGGAGAGATTGCCAATCGAGCCTCCACCAGCCAGGCTCAAAGCCAGGTCGAGCGGGCGAACACGAGGCGTCGTCGGGCGCTCCTTGACGAGAGGATGCAGGCAGACTGTCCGCCACTAATTCGAGGTTGAGAGTGCCATGAATCCAAGCGTCGCCGGACAGTTCTTCGTGGCGCTTGTTTCTCCCAAGAGGCATTGGATGCCTTCAATTAGGAGATCGTACCTCCGTGCCGCTCAAAATGGTCTAGCGAGCCACGGAGTAGTATGTGAAAGACATACGGGTGAGAAAATTTGCTGGTTATATATGTCAGTAGCCCCCGAGACTTGAAATAGTTAGAATAACTGATTTAAGGATCATTTGTTATGCAGGATCTTACAAAAAAGAATACCCAACTGTCCCGGGGTGGAAGGTGCAAACCCCAACGAGGCCGCACTAAGCGGCGGCGAGAGGCTAAGGAGACCCCCTCTGGTAATATACGCTTCGAAAGATAAGTATGTTGTGAAGTGCGGCATGTGTGCCAATCTGACAATATCATTGTAGATGGCGCCGGAGTAGATCCGGACAAGCAACAAATCTTGCGCCGGTTAAAGGCCGACGAGAGCGTGCTTACAAGGGTGAGGCAGGAGAAGAAAAGTCTCCAAGATGCCAACACCCAGCTGGGCGAGGAACTAAAGGATGTTCGTGCCCAGTAGTCGGACTCTGAAGGAGAATCGATGGCTTGACGGCGGCATTTTAGTAAGTGCTTGAGCGAACTGTGAAAAAAGTTGGCGAGGAAGTCGACTAACGAGTTATATCGTAGGTATGCTCACGAGTGCGTCCTGCGGAGAAATGCCAGTTCTCTGGGTGACCTTCTTCGAGCTTCATACAACTGCACGAGCGAGTTCGGCGGGTGATGAAAAGCGTCGCCCAGGCCTTGTGGCCATCTGTCTCCATGCCGAAGGCCTTGGAGAGCTTGCGAGAGAGGCTTAAGGGACGCAGCGGCGCTTTCGATTATGGAAGATATCGGCCTGCCATCAAGGTGCTAGGGAGGCACAGGCCATGGTGAAGGCGGTACCACGGCGGCTGACCCAAACCACATGGCGAGTCGGACTGTGGGGGCGATGGGAAGGAGATCCTGTGAGCCACGTAGAGTTGGCATGAAATATTCCCAACGGGATTGTAAACTAGACAGCTGTTGGATGGTAATGAAGAGAATATGCTCGATCAAATTGACTATGTAATTTAAGATGACATGTAAAATGCCTTCTAGCGGATTGTAGATCGTTTGTCATGGCGGACCTTTTCGCTTCAACCTCGGGACCCGATAGTCCGGAGTGTGTCGAATACCCTCTCGGTTATGTAAGAACGGCGCATGCATGGAGACCCGAGCGTGGGGTCATTAGTGCTTGAGCAGGACAAGTGCCCAACTAGTTATGTTATATTACATGGTTAGTAAAAACATCTTCAAGGAGAAGCGGTTCCGTTAGGGGTTCCTTTCCACAGGAGGCATGCCATAAAGTGCATGTTCGGACTGCCAAGAAAAAAAGAAAAAGCATCGGGGGCAGATAAATAAACAAGTGAAATCATCTTTAGTTCAGCGACGAATATTCCCTTAAAGCGCTAGCTTCGGCTTCACCCGGTCTGAGGTACACATTGGCTGACCAGCGATAAGAATCGCGAGTGCTCCCTTTACCGCCTAGCCGAACAATGGGGAGCGTAAAGGGTAAGCACAGGAGCCAGCAACCTAGCTCAGCCAAAACTTAAGTCATATCGATGCATATAATGGTGAATAAAAGGTACATGCGGAAGTGTGACACATGTGTTGGGCATGAAGCCCGCATAAATAAGCTTACATTAAGAAGCCCCGGTATAACGGCGCGGATAAGCGCGTCAATTTAATGTCTTGAACAAAGCGCGAATAAGAGAAAGGGAGGGAGAGGAGAAATATAAGACAACTAATGTGGAAAAAATGAAGCGAGAGGAAGGAGGCGAACACACGAGTCGGCGCTAGGCGTAGAATCTTGAGGAGGCGGGCTGCGTTCCATGGGTTCGGCTCGGTCGGTTATCGATGCTTCTCATAAGCAGTGCGATCCACCAGTCGAGGACTTGGTCAATAATAAAGGACCTTCCCATTTGGGCTTGAGTTTGTCCTTTTTCTTGTTCGGCGAGCGTAGAACTAACTTCGCCAACATTGTAAGTTTTGGCCGTACTTCTACTGCTTTGATATCTTGAGCCTGCTGTTGATAGAATGCTGGAACGGGCTTTTGCCACGTCACGCTCCTCCTCCAAGGCGTCAAACTGTCCTGCCGATCGAGTTCGGCTTCTCTTTCTTCGATACATGCGCCGCGAGGTGAGTCATGAATTATGTCGTAGGGCAAAACTGCCTCTCGCTGTCTACCATAAGAATGGTGTGAATCCGGTGGTGCGATTGATTGTGGTCCGCAGCCCCAGTCTGGTCGAGCTCCTCTACCCAGTGCGTGTTAGATTCCTTGAGGGACCGAACTAATTTGGGTTTAATGCCGCTCATAATTAGACCATTTGCTCGCTCGATGTCGGTGTCAAAACCGGCGGATCTCGGGTAGGGGGTCCCGAACTGTGCGTCTAGGCGGCTGGTAACAGGAGACCAGGGACACGATGTTTTTACCCAGGTTCGGGCCCTCTCGATGGAGGTAAAACCCTACTCCTGCTTGATTAATATTGATGATATGGGTAGTACAAGAGTAGATCTACCACGAGATCAAAGAGGCTAAACCCTAGAAGCTAGCCTATGGTACAATTGTTGTTCGTCCTATGGACTAAAACCCTCCGATTTATATAGGCACCAAATAGGGTTAGGGTTACCTGAGTCGGTTACAATGGTAGGAGATCTACATATCCGTGTCGCCAAGCTTGCCTTCCGCCAAGGAAAGTCCCATCCGGACAGGGATGAAGTCTTCAATCTTGTATCTTCATAATCCAGAGTCTGCCAAAGGTCATAGTCGGCTATCCGGACACCCCTAATCGAGGACTCCTCGGTAGCCCTGAACCAGGCTTCAATGATGACAAGTCCGGTAGCATATATTGTCTTGGCATTGCAAAGGCGGGTTCCTCCTCGAATACTTCATAGAAGATTTTGAACACAAGGATAGTGTCCGGCTCTGCAAAATAAGTTCCACATACCACCGTAGAGAATAACATTTACACAAGTTCAATCTGCTGGCGTACTCATGGCGTGACATCACCTACGGCCAAGCCTTTATTGAATCGTTTTCACTGCCCAACTTCAGCGTTTAGCGGGCGGTTTCCTTGGCACATCTTGTCAAAGCGAGATCGTGTCCCTTATTCCGGATTCTCATCAATACGGGCGTGGGTAACCCAACCACGCCATTGATTCTGACACTTGGGAGATAAGCGAGTTTTATCAGGCGGTGGTGGCGCGCCAGCTTTGTCCGTCCATATAAGGGGATAAGGATCGCTTTTCACACGCCTTCTTCCTCCTTTGCTTATCCATTTCCGCGCTTTTCGAGCTCAGCGCCCAAGTCCGCACATCCCACCTCAACCTTCTCCAACTATATGGGAGGCGGGAGGCAAGTGGATGGCCTCCTCCGTCATGGAGGGCACATCAAAAAGCTGCGGAAGGCGGATACTTGTCCAGCGACGTCGCGCATAGGCTCCCCAGCGAGGGCAGCTCATCCCACCCCAGGCCCCATGAGAGGTGGTGTTCCTCCAGCGGACTAGGTTTCCACTTCACCCGTTAGTCCAGGGGCTCATGTTCTACTACAGCCTAGATTTCCATGATCTGGCCCCAATTTCATCCTCAACATCTCGGTGTTTATCTTCATGTCTGAGGCCTTCCTCTGCATCCAGCCCCACTTGACATGGCTGAAGACCTTCAATGTCAAGCGAAGATAGTGGGCAGCCATAGCGGAGTCTTGAGGCGCCATGGTGGGCAGGATGCCCAACGTCCTATGGCTCGAGGACTCCTTTGTGGAGACCATAAAGGGGTGGCAGTCGGGGTGGTTCTATATCATCGAGCCGCGTGACTCGCAATGGGCGGCGGCCCCCGAATTCTGATCTGGCTTCCCCACACGGCACACCTCATGGAAAGAGACGGGCCTGACGTGGAGTAATTCGGAAGAGCTGGCCGGACTCCAAAACTGCGTCCGAAACCTGGTGGTCAAGAATCTCAAGCTTGTCAACGTAATCCAGGTGATGCTCATCCTCCGGATTCTCCCATGCCAGCAACGGGACTTCAATTTGTGGGATCTTTATCCGGCACATCACCGAACCTTGAACCGGCTCTTCGACACTATGTACGAAGACGCCTGGAAGGTGCTGTCCAAGGGCGCCGAAGCTCCCGCATCCGCGATGGAAGATCGTGGATTCAGCTCGCAGCATCAAGCGAGCGAGGTAAGTTATTTTACCCTTTATGGGACTCTTTTTTCATAGTTTGACTCTATGCGGGATTTAAAACTCCCTCACCTTTGGCGGGACTGGTTGAAGGCGTCCGGACAGATCGACTATCCGGCTCCCTTGCCGGAAGACCAATGGGCGCCCAATTGGCCAGGGGCTGCTGGTTCCGGCACCTCACGTGGTCTTGGAAAGAAGGCCAAGAAAGAAGGCCACGGGAACTCGAAGGAGTTCCCAGCGCCGAAATGTTATCGGACTCATCGTCCGATGGCGGCAGAGCGGACTCCTCCTTGAGCGAGGAGGAGGAAAAGAACCTCTCCCCGGCGAAGGAGAAGAAAAGGAAGAGCCGCCCACCAGAGGCGGAGAATCAGAAGGAAGGACCCATCCTCCGGAATGCACCGCCAATGCCGCGGCGGCGAAGAGGTGGGCTCCAAGGTCAAGCCGCTGGCGAGATCGTAAGTGTCGGACACGAGAATAACTCGTGGCGTTTCATTTGTCGCATAGCATCCTATAACACCGGATATAACCATGCAGCCCGCCCAAGGATGGGCTCGACGATTCGTCGAGCGGCTCCCTGGATTCGTCGGAGGTGAATAGCACCTCACTTCCGACCGCCTCGTCTCCTCCGCCAGCGGATGGCGCGGGGTGGAGTCCCAAAGGGCCCCGAGGAGGTGGCTATGGGGTGCCGCAAGGCAACCTCCGAATCCGTGCTCAAAGGGATAAAACCGAAGGGCTTGAGTCCGACCTGCTTCCGGACTCCGTCGCAGAACCCGGTGGTTCCGGAGTCGACAGTGACCCCGCCGTAGAAAGGGCTAGACTCTGACGCGGTGACCTCCGTCAACGGAGGCACGGATGATTTGATGGCGCTTAAGGCGCTTCCATCAACGAAGCACCGCTTTATTATGAGTGTGGTGATCGGAAAATTCGATCCGCCAAGGCGGGTTGGTGAAGCTTCGCCAGACCTTCTAACGAGCTTTGAGGTATGTATAAAAATATTACCGCATAAGTAGCCTGATGCTCGGTTTGGTGTTGGAAGAAAAATGGCCCGAGGATCTAAAAATATACAGAAGTCTAACATAAGTATGTCAATATATGGTAATCGAGGCTCTTGTTCTTGACCTCTCGCCTTGCTGCGGAGGTTGGTGCATTGAAGCGAGCCTCAAGCAGTCCGAAAAAGAGCTCGGACTTGCCAAAAAGCAGCTTCGAGGACAAGGAAGGTAAGTAATACCTTATGGGAGTATTTAATAGATGTGTTTGCAAAAATGACAGGAATAACATGAATATTGAAGGGGCCTAAGCAGAGTGGCGACCCTAAAGGAGGCGGTGTCGGGCCAAAAGCTATCGGACGGCGGAGGCGTCTGGCGAGCGAGGCTGGTGGCGGAGGTGCGGGAAGAGCTCGAGGCTCTCATGGAAAACCGAGTTTGGGCGTGACTCAAGACTAAGTCGAGCTCGCCACGGCCCTTGAGGCGCCAAGGCCGCTAAGGTCGAAGCCAAAAAGCCCTCCGGGAGATTGATGCGATGAAGAAGATGATGCGGCGGGTAAGGCATTCTTTATGCCAAAGCAAACATGTGAAAGTGAATTATCTGTTGCTTACCGAATCGGAGCTCTCTAGGGCATTAGCAGATCTGCCATGTGTGGCTGATCTTGCCGCATTCTACCGAGCCAAGGAGAGGGGCTCGGCGGAGAAGGTGTTACGATCTCAGTATCTTGAGGCGGACATCGGTGCCCATAGCGACCAGTTGAAGCAACTGGTCGAGCTCCATAAGGTGGCGAACAGGCCATGAGAACCTCATAGTTCAGTGTGTGGCGAAGGAAGCCATGCACAGGAGCTACTTGAGGTGGTGGCGGTGGTGGGCCTTTGTCCATGGGTTGAAGTCATCAGCGCTCCGTGCATCAAAGGTCCCCGTAGGGCCCTTGCCCTTGCTAAGGTGCCTTTGGGGCAAGATGGGCTGAGAAGCTTGTGAAGGACGGACCACCGCCGAAAAGGAGCATGTAAGCCTGAAATGTATTATGAAGGCGTCTGAAGGTGCTTGCCTTATAAGCGGATGAATGCTCCAAAGATATAAATTTTGAAGTAGACTAGCATTTGTTATCTGTCACTTTGAAAACTTGTTCATATCGCTAAGCAACAACTGTTGAATTTAAATATTACCTTCTATGCGGCCGTGTATTAAATTTGAGAGATGGCCGAGTCGTTGGCTTCACCCCCATGCCACAGTCTTTGGGATGTTCGGGATGAACAGGCGCTCTTGTTCCCATTCTTGGGTCCTTGAGGCGCTCAACACAGCGAACAAAGGCAACAGGACTATAATGCTTGAACACTCTCCTTAGCCATAGAATTCTATAATTTTAAATTTAGTGAAGCCCACAGTATCGGAGGACCGAGTTGAGGCGCCATCACGCCTAGGCGGACAAAGCCGACTCCTCGCTCTAGCGGCATAAGTCTTTGGGGACTTGAAAAACCTCTCGAGCAGCGACCGGCTCTCGCCCTATCATGACGGTCAGTTTTAGCTTTCTCCAGAGGTGCTTAACCTAGCTCAGCAAGGGCTGTCAGTGGTTCTCCAGCGCTACCTTAGCGATATAGCGGGCGTAAGGTACCAAAACATGGTAGCAGGCAAACCCAACTATTGACCCAAGACATGATTGAGCCGATGCATATAATCTTGTAAGTTAGTGCCGTACTTGTGAAAGTGTTAGGACTTATCACACCATGTTATAGGGTACTTAAGCCCACAGTGTATTGCCCGTACCAAAGTGTACGGTTGCACAATGTCATAGATGAACATATATATATATATATATATATATATATATATATATATATATATATATATATATATATAAAAAGGAAATCAATAATAAGCGAAGCTATATATTGTTTATTCAAAAGGGCTCTTTGTAAGCGAGCGATACAAATATCACGATAAGCAAGGGGCGGGACTTTTAACATGTCTCCCTCGAGGGGTAAGCAGCAGGATGTTGTCTAAAACAGATATATTGCTAGTAAAAGACCACTGGACACTCGGCGTAACTACGCTTCCTGGCTGTTGCATCGTGTGTTGGCGATTCTAATGCGGACGGGGCTTCATTGAGCAGAAGTCTGAAAGTAAAAGAAAGAGAAAAAAAAATGACCTGTCAGGGCCCTGGTGTGGTTGAGCGCATTCTAGGCATCCGTGGTTGTGCCTTCCCCAATACCCATCATATTTCTAGGCGTAATTATATGCAGCGTGATCTGATTTTACAATTTCGTGAGGGCTGGGGCTTGGGCGCATTGCTATGCGTGCTCGGAGCGTGCGGCGGTCTTGTTGTAGGTTACTCGGGCGGCGCAGCGGTGTCGGGACGTTTAATAGCGGACTCGAGAATTACCTTAGAGGCTACTTTGCACTTCCGCGCGAGGGCGCCATATGCTCCTCCATCCGGAGGCGTTCGGTGTTCCATTGACCGTAATGACTCCTCGAGACCTGGCATCTTGAGCTTCAGATATGCGTAGTGCGGCACGCATTGAACTTTAAATCACGGTTCGTCGGCGAGTGCATGATAGCGCTGCAGAGCAGGACTATGTCAAAGATTAACTCCTCGCTCCGGAAGTTATCAGGGATCGAACCACTTCAAGTGTGGCGAGCCTGTACAGTTGGCCTCTACACCTGGTATATAGCCTTTGAAGGTCGTCTTTGTGGGTTTAATCCTTGATGGGTCTATGCCCATTTTGCGCCTTGTATCTGATAAAGCAGATTCAGGCTCGCGGCGCCGTCCATTAGGACTCTAGTGAGGTGAAATCCGTCAATGATTGGGTCTAGAACCAATGCGGCGAATCCGCCATGGCGGATGCTAGTGGTGTAGTCCCTTGATCAAAAGTGATCAGGCGGAAGACCCGCAGTTGAACTTTAGGCGGCCGGCTCCATCAGCGTATCGTCCTTAGTGCGCTTCCGCTCCCTTTTGGGTATGTGGGTTGCGTATATCATGTTCACCGTCCGCACTTGTGGGGGAATCCCTTTGTCCTCTATTGTTCGGTGGCGGGGCTCCTCCTCGTCATCGCTATACAGCCTTGTCATTGTTTTTGGCATTTAACTTGCATGCCTGCTTGAACACCCAACAATCCCTGTTGGTGTGATTGGCTAACTTTCGAGGTGCCATGTATCTAGCCTGACGATCGAGTATTCGGTCCAAATTGGGCCGGGCGGAGTATTTCTTTTAAATGGCTTTTCCGGCGGCCGGGTTTAGAGCCTCTGAATCCGGCATTGACTATCGTATCCTCGGCGTTGTCGCCATTAATGCTGGCGCTTGTGCTTATTCGTGCGCGACCTGCCCTTGTTGTCCTTGGTATCCGAATTACGGGGCTCTTGGTCATGTTGTTACTACTGAGCTAGCCAGATGTCCTCTCCGCATAAGCGGGTCATGAGTGTTGTGAGGGCTGCCATGGATTCCGCTTTCTGTCCTAGGTGCAGGGCAAGCCACTCGTCGCGGATGTTGTGTTTGAAGGCTGCAAGGCCTCGGCATCCGGACAATCGATGATTTGATTTTTCTTGTTTGGGAGCCGTGACCAGAATTATGCGGCGATTCCTCGGCTGCTGAATTATGTGCTTAGGTCATCGGTGTCGGTGGTCGCACCTATGTGCCCTGAAATTGTCGAGAATGCGGCTTCGGGTCTT